>JXSR01S043472.1:0-14510 GCA_000969725.1 Ophiothrix spiculata | reverse complement strand
TTGGGCAAAAAATTAAACACGCGCACAATTTTTCGGACAAATTTAGTTACTTTTGGGTTAAAAACGCCCTATTTTTGTGTATAATAAAACGCAAAGCGTGCACAATTTGTACATTTTACATCAAAATGACCACTGTGGAAGAGGTAGTAGAAAAGGGTAGTCTTCCCAAATAACATACCATTTCATTTAGTCTAAAATGAAGGTTATTCTGATACCCAGTAAATTGTTGTGTGAACTCTGCAAGAATTTGAAACAAATTTGTAAGTATAAATGCGCGTGTAGCGTGCTTAAAATTTAGAATTTTTACCTTAAAATTTCTAAATCAGGCTTAAATTGGTCAAACATCATCAGGCAAGAGATTAAGTTTAGGCAAGTTTTACATGACCCCCCCCCCTGTTTAACACAAACAATTTACATCCCCCCTATCGAGGAAATAAAAATCACATGACCCCACCCCCCTATGTTTCTCCCGGCACCCCGCCCCTGTAACTAATGGACGGTGCCTAAGGCGTTTTGTGCCAAATTTACGTTATTTGGTTTTAAACTGGTTTCGGTGTGTTTCAAGCCTAATTTACGGTAACTTAACTCGTTTTGAAGCGAAATGCGTCGACGCGGTGCTGAAATGCGTCAAAATGCGTCACTACGGCGCTGATATGCGTCAAAATGCGTCAATGCGGCATTGAAATGCGTCAAAATGCGTCAATGAGCATGACCAATGATATTTGAACCTGCTCCTTAAAGTATGTTACCGGTACTTGCTCCTCAACGCTTGCTCCTTTGCTCCTTTTTACACCTTTTCTGCTCTTTTTACTCCCTTTTGCTCCTCTTTACTCCTTTTCTGCTCTTTTTTGCTCTTTTTAAATCTTTACTTGCTCCTTTTTACTCCTTTTCAACTCTTTTTTGCTCTCTATTTGCTCTTTTCGACTCATTTTTGCTCCTTTGCTGCTCTTTTATTGCTTTTTTGACTCATTTTGCTCCTTTTTACTCTTTCTTTGCTCTTTTTTTGGACTTAAATCGAATCTTTTCTGTTTTTTTCCCTCCTCTTCTTCACCCTCCTCCTCTCCCCCTGTTTCCTCTTCTTCCTCTTCATGCTCTTTCTTGATGCTTGAACCCATGACCCTTGACATTTGAACCCTGTCCTTGTCCGCCATTTTGAAGCACGCCCTCACAACCTTTGACACTTGGACCTTGTCCGCCATTTTGAAGCACGCCCTCATGGGTTTTGACCTTGTCGGCCATTCTTCAAAATGGCCGCCGAGGTCAAGGGTCAATTGTCAGGGTTATGAGGGCGTGTTTCTGTATACAGAACGATCCTTATCGCGATATTTTTAGAACATACCCCCGTGTCTAGAAAGCCAAAACGGCTTGTAAAGCAGTCTACCCCTTGGACTTTGTTGGATACTTTATAATAATCATACTACAACCGACAAAACTGAACTTAGCAGTTACACTGAGAAAAAAATTACACAACTTGTGTAAAATTTTACATACTTCCTGTGTTCGCATAGAACTCCTTCTTTAATATGTAAAAGTTTACATATCAGCTGTTATGTAAAATTTATCTTGTCAATTATCTTAATTATTACCAAATTTATGTGTAAAAATAATACATAAACATTGTGAAAATAATTTACAAAAAAAATATGCAAAAAAGAGGATAATATTAATGTAAACATTTATTTATCATTATAATGTAATGTATTACAGAATATTATTGTAGAATTAAAATGATCGGGTCATGATCATGTACGTAGATCACTACACACAGCTATTCTTTTGGTTTAGGTATTTTCAACTTAAAAGATATGACATCTGATAAAATCCTAATAAATCACAACCATTCGAATGAATCACATGATATGAAACTAGTCTGACCGGATTTTTCAACCTCGGCTAGAGTCTGTGCTACTTGGCTACACATGACAGTGCAATGCAATACAATGTAGCGTTAAGCTTACTACATGTAAGTACACACTCTACGACGTGCAAGCACTGCATTGTCATGACTGTAATTACCACAACAACATGGCAAGTGATTTACATATATGTGTACCGCCGCGGCGAAAGGGTCCAGTTGTCGACTCCTACATGTTGCTCATTGTAGCATATCTGATGTATACAAATACCATATTAGATATGCTACAAGGAGCAACATGTACGAGCCGACAACTGGACCCTTTTGCCGCGGCGGTACACATATTCAAAGTTCTCTATGCAACTCCAACGGGAGTGGCAATTTTGAAGTCCTGCTAAGAATAGCATTCGCACACATCAGGTACCGCGTGCGTTAGTTTATACAATATATATGTTTAAGTGACTTAAATTACATAAAAATTATGTACAATCACATTTTTACAAAAATGTGTAGTGTAGAAAATACGCAACTTTGATAAACCGTTAATTAAAATCAGAAATAAGTACTTATATTTTTACCATTATGTTATGTACCATATTTTTACATAAGTTGTCTTATTTTTACAATATCGAAATTTACATAATTTGTTTTTACATATTGTTTTCTCTGTGTATTATTTGTTTTATATACCTCATTTCAAACTAAACATGTCTCAAAACATAGTGAATTATTTAGGCATATAAGATGGAGGTTTAACAAATGAATGAATAAGACCAAAACTCTGCTCTGCTTACAACAAACAATACCTTAACAGCAATCACTGAGCGCAATAACATTTTTGAATAAGGGACCGTTTACAAACACTTGGGGGGGGGGGCTGATGCAAAAAAAATATTTCAAATCTTTCTGACCTCGAACATTTTAAGGCCCCCCTTTTTGCGACAAAAATTAGTGGTCAACCCCATAGAAAAGCATGTAAGCTCAATTTTTACTGGAAAATTTGTGGTAATTTTTTTCAAGGCCCCCCCTTACGGAGGTGGAAATTTTTAAGGGCCCCCTTTTGGCATCAGGCCCCCCATTACAAGTGTTTGTGAACGGTCCCTAATTTATTCCAGTTTTCACAATATGTATTTCTATTATTGAATAGAGCATAGGGAGCATCAACACTTACAGTAACTCATAAAATGTTGGACGCGTTTAAAACAAGTGAAGAAAACAGCTTAACAACTTTTTTACAACCTAATGTTGACCGTTATAGATGTAGATATGCAACCAAGAAATATGAAATTGAGGACCTTAGAACCAGAAGGGAGTTACGGCTACAGTCCCTAAATGGGTGCCATTTTTGCCAACGGCAACTTTAATGCAACTTTTTACCTACTTACACATATCAGAATAATACAATTTTTGGCGTACATATGTAATAGACTCTCTAGTTTATACATGAGACTTCAATTGTGATTTCACGTCCATTATCAAGTTCAAAATTATGTCAATATACTACTTCGAAAACTTTACACCTTTTTCGCCGAAACCTTAAAATTTTATGATGTTCGAACGATTCGCCTGTTTTCAAATTTTGATTACTTTTTATTGAATTACAAATAATATTTATATATATAAATGTGTTGTGTTGATTTTGAATGATAATGTATCAAACCCGAGTTGTTTTTTCCGAAAAACCGGGCGTGAATTATGACTCTGAGCTCGCCCTGTTTGAGCTGTGAATAACCTGATTTTAGTATCTACATTATCTACATTTTGTCTGATATACGCATTCGCATAATATACTTACAAATTGAACATTCCAATGAGGCAAACATTGCAATTTTTTTGTAAACAAAAGAAAAAAAACGGCATTCTAATGTTTATGTTTTAGATTTTAGTTCACCATCTCAACGCTGCCTTGATAGCTCAGCGGTAGAGTGCTCGCTTTGTAATGCATGACTAACCCCAGCCATAATGGCTGGTACGAGTCCCCGCAAAGGCAGTGGAAACTATTTATTTTTTCATGATTAAAAATAGTTTGGATTCACATTTTCATGAGCATAGGGATTCCTCGTACCCTTAAGTCGTATTGAGTACAAACTGAGAAAATGGCACAAACATAATATCATTTGTGTTTTCTTGAATGGTATTGCTGTATCTCGCAGTGACTCTTACACATGCTCTGATCATCAAATTACTACAAAACTTGTGCAGAATGTAGAAATGGGAATTCTGTAGCAGGAAATTGACACAACTCAATTTTCAAGATTTTATGACTTAACCCCCATTTAATTCTAGGGTCCTCAAATGTAATCTGAGTGTGGCATTATTCAGTAATTAGAGACAAATCTTAACAGAAAAGTTACATTATTTTAACTTTTAAATACATATGACACAATGAAATCATTTTACACACTAGATTCGTTTATTTTTGCATCTTTATCTTCATATTTTAAACCAAATAAAATTATTGGTTTCCAGCGTGATCTCATCTGTCTTGTTTTCCGCGCTTTCTTTTCTTGCTGTTTCTGTTTTAAGTAATCAGTCATTACTTCATACAACACATACAAAAATGGATTGATGGACGAATTAATTGGCAGTATAAATCCTATTGTCCATGCGTAGAACTCAGGGGTAACCTCCAACACACCACTCTGAGTCAAAATACAGAGAAAACATAGTGGAACCCAACAACAAAAATCAGTAATGACTATTGCAAACATTTTCTTAGCCATGCGTATTTCGTCGCGAACACATTGTGTCCTTACAACATTTTTTGAAGATTTTCTTATGATTATAAATATACCAAGGTAACAAAAAGCTATTACAAAGAAACAAACCATGTTGATACAGATGAAAACAATGATGGAATAGACGGATGCAATTTGTTTTCCAGCAGTTACAGCAATTGTGTATGGAATTGATTGACTTAAAATTATATCTTCTACGCTTACATTGTGCAAAAGCTTAAAATGATACTCCTCAAACAAATTTAATTTTGTATATACATCATCGAAATTAATTTCAACCGCTTTATTTTGAAAGGCTCTGACATTATTTTGCACTATTGGAATTCCAATACAGACTTCAGATATAGGGAAGAAAAGTTCCGTAGCAGACATTACCGAGATAGGAACGACAGCAATGAAAAATACAATAAACCAAGTCAAAACAACCAAGAACCGTGCCAAATTAGTGGTTAATCTATGATTTCCGAACGGATATTTTATGTTTAATATTCGGTCAATGCTGATAAGTGTGATGAAAAAAACTGAACCTTCACTTGACAGGATTGATAGAAATCCCGCAAATTTGCAAGCAAACCCATTCCTCCAATTATCTGAGTATGATGGGAAGTACTGACCATAGTACATATCACCAACAGCTAATATTAACATATTGAAGCCCATAAACAGATCTGAAATCGTCAGATTTAAAATTAGCAAGGTTTGAATCTTATTCGCTTGCTTTTTGCGAAACCGTACAAGGTATGCAACCCCGTTGCACACAAAAGCAGACAACCCTAAGGTCCAAACTAAAATTCTAAGATAGACATTTGGAAACATTCTCCTGCAAGTCAGATACTCTGGGCGTGGCTCAACAGATACACACTGTCTCTCTCCAAGGAAGCAGCATGGTGCGTATGTGTCTACTATGGTGGTGAAATTTGTTTCGTTTTCAAAACCATGTGGAGTGAGTTGATTCATATCATTTTCCCTCAAATCAACAAATTGATGTGTTAGCTTATTACTAAATACTTGCAATCCAATGTTTTTAATTGTATTGTGGGATATATTGATGAATGCTAAATGGTGTAGATGATAAAACAAATGGTTTGTGATTATATGTAAGTTATTATCACTTAGTGTTAGGAATTTCAAATTAGTACAGCCATTGAAAGTCTCCAATGATAATGTCTCGATTCTGTTCCCACTAAGATCAAGAACTTTCAACAACGTCAATGCATTCAAAGAAGGCACAGACGACAAATAATTCCTACTCATATTGAGTTTGATCAAAGACTCAAGTTTAGAAAAACCCAGCTTTAGAATAGATTCCAATGTATTTTGCGAAACATCAAGATCTTGCATTTTAATAGTAAAATTGAACAGATGCAAGGAGAACCTGCTAATGCTATTTCGTCTAAGATTAATTATTTTGATGTATCTGAGTGATTTGAATATGTTAAACGAGTTTTTAAGTGTCAAGTCATTTCCTTGTAAATCAAGATTTTCTAAATTTTCAAAATGATCAAAAAATCCCTCAGCCAATGTTGAAATCGTGTTATAACTGATATCAAGTGAAAACAATTCGTTAAAGTGCCCAATTGTTACATTTGGTAATTTGTTAATGGTGTTGTAACTGAAATCTATCGCATTTAATTCATATGATCGAAATGTGTCAAATGACACAAATGAAATATTGTTATGACTCGCACATAAGTAACGTAACCTAAAAATAGCATATACCATTTCTGGTATAGAATGCAAATCATTGCAGCTTAAGTCCAAGTAATTCAAAACATTCATTGATTCAAACACACCCTGTGGAAGGGTAGATATGCCATTGTTACTTAGGTCCAGTAAAAGTAACCAATACAGATAATTAAAAACACCTTGTGGTATGATGGATATGCCATTGTTACTCAAGTTCAGGTGCATCAAGTTCCACAAGGAATCAAACACACCCTGAGGTAGAATGGACATATCATTGTTACTCAGGTCTAGGTGAAACAAATAATGTAATGATTCAAATGCACCCTGTGGTAGAGTGGACAAGTCATTATCATTCAGGTACAGGTACCTCAAAAAACCCAAGGAATCGAACACACCCTGTGGTAGGGTGGACAAATCATTGTTACTGAGGTCTAGGTAGAACAAGATATCCGTTGAATAAAATAAACCCTGCGGTAGGGTGGACATGTGATTATTACTCATGTACAGGTAAGTCAACGCATCCAATGTATCAAACACACCCTGTGGCAGGGTGTATATGTCGTTGTCATTCAAGTAAACATATTTTAATAGGTTTGCACAAGTCCCGGTGAACAGGTCCAAAGTCAAATAAGATAGTATGTTGATGCTTAAATCTAATATCTGTAGCCTCGCTAAATTTTGGCATAGAGTTACTGGTATCTCTTGTAAAATATTACGTGATAGATTCAATAATGTAAGATTGTCGTGCCCTAAAAATGAGTTAAAAAGATTGGTAAAGTGTTAATGGCTCAAGCTCCGCTTGTTAAGTTCAAGTTTGGTAACTACAGCCAGTACTCATGTCGCTGAAAAATGGATTATTTTATCTATTTATTTGTTTTTTATTCATGGAAAAATACAGGAAATATATATGAATAAAATATTTTATTATAATCAGCCGTTACCTGCGATGATGGGCAGTCTGAGCCATAAGTGCCTACATCGAGGGCACCAGCGCGCACTTTCCTGTTGGTACATATATATTATTACAGGCACTACATTCTGATGAAGATCCTATGGTAACTTGGGCATAGTTTTTAATCATTTACGAGACATATTTTAATGCATTATGTGGAATTATAAAACTTAGATACTAATTTTTAATCTAAAATTTCACTTCGATTTACGATATGTACACATTTAATATAGCGAGATTCTACAATTATAGCAATGAAACAGCAAAGGTCGTCTGCTTTGTTAGTAGTAAGAGGGGCACTCTGGTCTCCCACGTATTATCTATGGGTGGGGCACTCTGGTCTGCGATTACAGACTGTACGTACCCTCACCATGGTTAAGAAGGGGAAATCTGAGATTCAGTGGTGGGCCTCTATGGTCTCCCATACTATATGTATGGGCTTTACCCGAGTTGACTAGTTGAGCGATAGTGGATCGTAGGGTAAACAATGTAAGCGATAGAGTAAACAAATGGGTGTTTGAGGGGTAACAGTTATATAAACATAACGGTTCGGTATAACATGAATAGGAGTAAATACACGAGGGTGAAACTATGTGACAGTTATACAAATAGCCTGGCCATGGAGTATTATAAAAGAATAGGGGAAAATACAAATATAACGGTCCAGTATAGTGGTTTTAGGGAAAAAATGGGTCATTTTCATTTATATATAGGAGCTTTTGTTTATAAATGAGCGACATTGAACTAGATATTAGATGGAATCAACATGATCAAAGGTAGAATGATAATTTTACAAAATTTAACGAGGTCCGTAATACAGAGTACAGTGTTTTGGGGGGGTTAAGGTTATATAGATTAGAGAGGAGTATTTTTATAAATATAGACTCTTCGAGGTGGTAAGAGCGTGTTTGGACAGGTTAGATAGTTATGCGTATTATCGTTGTTTATGATGTAACATACTGTTGAAATGATGAAATATGGTTCTATTTAATGTTTACTAAGCGAATCAACGCGTGATTCAATAAATAACATAAATGACGCAATAGACATATTTAGCTGATGCAATAAGCAGGCTAAATGACGAAATTCTGAAATGGGCAATCTATTTTTAACACAAAGCGTCATGCTACCACCTATATATAAACCCTTCTTTTGGATTTTGAAATATACTCTTATACAACCTAACTGAAAGGTACATTTAGATTTACCCTCCAAATCGTACGTAAAAAGTAAGTTTTTAAAGTATATTTTACGGTATAGGCGCTAAATAACCTGTTGAAAATGGCTAATCTGCAACCCGGCGGTAATAGATTTCAACCGTACAATAAAGAGGATAGGAAATCGTATAAACGTAGTGAAAATCGGAGAGATCTGCTACCCCCTCCTCCACCACCTCCTCCACCGTGTTCTCCAGAACCTACGTGTCATCATGCCAGCGAAAGGGGACCAGAGAGGAAAAGATTTGTAGTAGATGGAAATCGACACGTATTTTTAAATTTCTTCAAAGGGAAAATATGGTTACACCTAAGAGATTATATACGACGAACTTGTAGAACCATTAATAATTCGGATGACCATGATGGCTACCAGCAAGATATGGTGGAATATATACCCGTCAAGGGTAGAGGTATAGCGCTGACAATCTCACAGTGGGAGACATTGAAGAAGTTACAGACAGAAATTGATGCAGAGTTGGATCATATGGTCCAAGCCCTTGGAAATAAATCTGAAACATACGAAGAAAGTAAGAAATTTTGCAATTTCATGTTACTTGTTAAAATAAAAATTAAGTCATCATCAACATACAAAAAAAATAGAGAAAAAAATGAAGTCTATATAATAGTATAATAGAAAAGCTGTAGAGATTATTTATAGAAAGCATATCTCGAATAAGCACATATTATAATGAATAAGGATTAATGTACATAATAGTTAGATAAATAAAGAATACACATCTTAGATCCTTTGGGTAAGCAAAGTAAGACGGTTCCCACGCATTCATTTACAGTTAAGGTACGGTAATAATGAAGCTACATTGATTAAAAAATGTAAAATAGATTTAGCTTATTTGTCCTTAGCCTACATGCGGAGTATAAAATTAGGTATGTTCCCACGTCTATAAGTGCTCCCATGACTATTAATGGTACCATGTATACACCTTTTAGCAAACATAAGACGAAAGAATACTAAACCTTAAACACGTTAAATGGGATAATAGTGAGATGAATTAATCTCTCATAGCCAATTGTTTGTCCATATTCTTTGATCAGGGTGTGCACGCCCTTCTGTAAGTGGTGTCCTATTTATTGTTACTAAAGTAAAGAGAGCAGAGGAACAAACGTATGTTTAATTTAAGATATTTATCTCATCCTTTAGCTAATATTAATATAACTAACATACGAGGTAATATTACATAACTCAAAAGTATTGCAAGATTTCATCCTATAGGCGGGGTTTACTAATTTGGTAAAGGAGGGTTTAACCTAAACTGAATATTCATGACACCATGCTATCTCTCTTTTTTACCATATAGGCTAGAGAAATCGTAGTCAAGGTTCATTCTGCTCAGATAACACCGCCAGCACAACTTCATCATCAACATGCCTAAAGCTACAGGAAAGACGCACAGACCATGCAGCGACGAGGAAGAACAAGATCAGGTAGGGGCTGTAGTCTTAAGATCTAATTCGAATGTAAGGGATGACAACAATTCTACAACATCAAATGAAAATACCACCACCAACAATGATCCACTAATAGCGTTTGAAAATGATAAAATACCTTATTACGATGTACCGTGTGAGGAAGAAATAACTCTAAGCGATCAAGACTTAGCTAATGTCAAATATTGGCTAAAGTCAGGTTGCGTCGATGCCTCAGATCTCGCGTTCCTGAGAGCCATCACCAACCTTGATGATGAATGCAAGGAAATTGTGAAAGGATGGGATGGAATTTATTGTTTTAGGCCTATGCTTGCATATTCACAGGGGGTAGAGGATGCTGAAACTTCATCATGGAAAAGGGAGGTGGATAAGTTTATGGATTGCGATCCTCCTTCACCAATGTCAATCAGCAGTGAGAACGAAAATAGTTCGGGATCAAATAGGCCTACTACTAGTAACGATATAGGTGAACAAATTAACTCAGGGGTGACTAAAAATAACCGTAGCGATTCAAGCGTCAATGATAACCCAGGTTCGCACCCTTTTAGCGATTCTGATTCTGATTTTGAAACACCTAAACCTACAAAGAGAAAAAAAAAACTTCAAAAAGGGAAAGGTCCTGTCAAAAAAAGAAAGCTGGTACCCGTAAAGAGTACACAAACTTATGATTGGCAGAAAAAAAAGGATCACTCAAAGGCCAAAGCCAGATATTTAGTCAAATCTAAAGCTAGACACCAAAAACTTAAGGCTCGTAAAACCAAGGCAAAAAAGGCTAAAACATTTTTGCAACTTTTGAGACGCGTTCAGCGTAAAAAGATGAAGGATATAGAATTAGATAAAGAAGAAAACGCAGAAATGGACAAGCTAATGAATATACAACTGCATAGGCAAAGACATAACAAAAAATACAAAGCTGTCCAAAGTGACTATAAAATAACTTTTGAAGATATTGATGCGGTTTCATTTTCGGAAACTTTAGAATTGGTAGGTCGACTTCTCGATAGGATACTTTCTAGGATTTTAGCCAACGTGGAACCGCATCACAAGGTCCGTCTAGTACTGAGGAGTCCAGAATTGGACGAAACTATTCAAATACCCTTCAAGGAAAAACAAAATTTGAACGCTCAGGGTGTTATTGATTATGTAGTAGGGGTGCTGAATTCAAATGAAAGTTTTCATATACATTCAGGAATTAGATTAAATGTCGTACATGTTGAAGTTCCTATGGGAGGTAGAAAGAAAAAGATCAAAACATTCGATGCTAAAAAAATATTAAAACAAAAGAAGTCAATAGTTGCCATAAAAAATAAAGACGATTTGTGTTTCGGCAGAGCCTTGGCTGTTGCTAAGTGTCACGCTCTTAAAGAAAATAACCATCAAGAATCTATCGCTAAGTGGGCGTCTATCAGAAGGTATGATGGTCCTCAAAAAATAGAGGCGGAAGCGTTATATACGGCAGCGGGGGTTGCAAAGGGTCCATGCGGTGTAAAAGAAATGCAAAAATTTCAAGAGTATCTGGGCAAGGATTTTGGAATAAATGTGTTTGAATTAAATCATAGAGCGGGGGATCAACATATTTACAGAGGGTACACTACAGCCCCTATGCAATTATATCTATGCTATCACAATGCACACTTTGACGTTGTAACCAGCATTACTGGCTTCTTAGACCGTTCATATTTTTGTAACTCATGCGGTATAGGCTTCAATGACAAAAAGAAGCACATTTGTACTAGGGCAGATTGCTTTTCATGCTTCAATAGAAAATGTAACCCACCCAAAGAACTTCCTAAAAACATTACAGATTATCGCGAATGTAATGCATGTCATAGATATTTTAGAAATGACTATTGTTTTCGGCTACACAAGTTAGGGGGTGAAAAAAGTATATGCAAAACATTGTCTAGGTGTACTGAGTGTAACAAACAGATTAAAAATAGGGACTATGACGAGAAAACAATCGAAGACAAAAAGATTAGCCAAGCTCTGAAAACTGAACATCTAATCCGTCATGTGTGTAACGAGGTGAGATGCGTCACCTGTCATGGGATTTATCCCCCCGAGCATAAATGTTACATACAACCAGTCGATCCCGTGATAAATCTAGATGCATTGGTGGGTTTAGGTGATATGGGACCTGCAAATAAATCTAAGAAAAAAAATCAACCAAAGCAAAAGAAGGGGGGTTCTACTGTGAAAGGGAGGGAAGAAGATCCAGAAAACTTTGAAAACTACAAATACATATTTTTTGATTTCGAAACCATGGTTATGCCCGATAAAACACATAAGCCAATTCTATGTGTTTCTCAAATGGTATGTCAACGGTGCCTTGATGGTGCTCAGCGCGGAGAAGGTGTAGGAGAAGGTCTCGACTATCCTTTAGATAGTTGTAGGTGTGGGCCCAAACCTCAAAGAATATTTTATGGGGAGGATTGTCAATTGCAATTTTGCGAATATTTATTTTCGGATGATAACATGCAAAGTATCGTTATCGCTCATCGCTCTGGGTCATTTGACGGTATATTCCTTTTAGATCATCTACTAAATGTAAAGAAAGAAAAACCTGAGGTAGTGTATAGAGGTGCTAAGATCGTTTACATGAATCTAGCAGGGAAAGATATGAAACTTATAGATAGTTACAATTTCATCAGTATGCCACTGAGTAAATTTTCGGCAATATTTAATTTGACATGTCGTAAAGGCTATTTCCCGCATAAATTAAACACCTTAGAAAACCAGAGCAAGATATTAGAGTTTCCAGATCCAGATCACTTTAATGCTGATTCTATGAGTGCCCCAGCCCGTGCAAAGTTCTATGAATGGTACGAAAAAGAGAAGGCTAAAGGACGTAAGTATGATTTAACTGCGGAAATGAAGGCCTACTGTATAGACGATGTACGTGTTTTAAAAGAGGGTTGTTTAGAGTTTAGGTCTATTTATATGGAAGCCACAAAGTCAGCCAGTCAACTTCCCGAAGACAAAGGTGAGGACCCATTTAGATATTCTTATACTATTGCGAGCCTCTTCAACAGAATTTGGCGTAGATACTTTTTGCAAAGTAACACAGTAGGTGTCATTCCGCCTCATGGATATCTCAAAAATACTCGACAATCGGCAAAGGCGTTGGAGTATTTTGAATACTTAGAAAAAACCACATTCAAAGGTAAAACTTTACAGCACTATGGAAAGGGTAGAGAAGAAGTAAAAGCAGGGTTAAAAGTAGATTGCTACGTAAAAGAAGACGATTTAGTTATTGAATTCTTAGGGTGCGCATATCATTCATGTCCCAAGTGTTTTACTAAACCTTCGCACGCCAACCCGCTTCTTGGTAACAACAAGACAAACGGAGAGTCATATCTCGAAACTAGGATGCGCAAATTGCGCATAGAGACTGCGGGCCACAAGTACATGGAAATGTGGGAGTGCGATTGGGACAAACGAATAAAAGAAAACCCAAATATTAGAGATATTATAGGTGATATAGAGGCTCTAAAACCTTTGGATGCGCGCGACGCTTTTTTCGGGGGTAGAACAAACGCCACTCGATTGTACATGCAAGCTAAAAATGGACAGCAAATACATCATGTTGATGTATGTTCACTTTATCCGTATGTATTATCAACGTGTCGCTTTCCAATCAAGCACGCAGACATTATTACAGAGTTTGACTCAAATGACATATCTCAATTTTTTGGCCTTATCAAATGCGATATTTTAGCACCTCGCAATCTTTGGCATCCTCTTTTACCGGTTAGGTTTACTGACAAACTACTCTTTCCATTGTGTCGTACATGCGGTCAAAACAAGCAAACTAACACCTGCCGGCATACTGAGGAGGAGCGAGTCTTGAAAGGTACATGGGTAAGTGTAGAGCTTGAGAAAGCTTTAGAATTAGGCTACAAGATTCAGAAACTTTACCAGGTATGGCACTTTGCCGAAAGTGAGGTGGGTTTATTTAGGGACTATGTTAAGCTGTTTTTGAAATTAAAACAGGAAGCATCTGGTTACCCGGAGGGATGTGACACGGATGAAAAGAAAGGTGAGTATCGTATGGCTTTCCTTGGTAAAGAAGGAATTAGGTTAGATCCAAACAACATTAGGTATAACCCAGGTCTGAGAGCTGTAGCAAAAGCATCCTTGAATAATTTGTGGGGTAAATTTGCTGAAAGACCTAACCTGCCCAAGAGGGAATATGTAAAATCCCCCGCCGAGTTTTTTCAAATACTTCACGATGAATCGATACACGTTCATGATGTTAGGTTTATAAATGATGATATGATAGAGGTTTATAAGACTAAGCAAGATGAATTTGTATTACCAAAAAGCAGATGTAACATAGTCATTGCTGCATTCACAACCGCTCATGCGCGCTTGAAATTATACTCTGAAATAGAACCACTCCAAAGAAACTTAGGATATTTTGACACGGACTCTTTATGCTTCCTTTGTAATCCTTCAGATCCAACAGAATATAGGCCTAAAATAGGACAATTTCTAGGCGAATGGACTAATGAACTTCCTGAGGGTGACTACATAGAGGAATTTGTGTCAGCAGGGCCTAAGAATTATGCCTACCGCTTAGCAAAGTCGGGCAAAACTGTCTGTAAAGTGAGAGG
>JXSR01S043469.1:121620-140972 GCA_000969725.1 Ophiothrix spiculata | reverse complement strand
TTACGTTGTGTTTTTTGTTGTTGAAGACAATGTTTTGGAGCAAATCATTCAGTGCCATATGTTGAGTTCCTAAATTAGGTGTTGCCAAGTCAATTGGCTTATGCTAAACAAAGACTTGGCCCATGACACTAAACCCACAAGGTATTATTATCAGGGTTAGGCATACATAATATTTTTGTATTAGTCAATTTGTTTGACCCCACCAACACAACAAGGTGTCCGGAATTTATTTTGATTGGAAAAAAACACCTGCCTGGAAACCAACTTTGTCAGCCCCAAATGTTGTATTGACGTTTACAAGTACAACACATGACCCATTTAGGTAAATTTTGGTTTTAATAAAACATGGGGAAAATAATCAGAATTAATATCTGCTACTCTACTTTCAAGAGATATAAGGGCCCAAGTCACACATCACAGTATAGAATAGCTCAAACGTACGCACAACATACACTGTTTTGGTAATCAATATACTTGTATATTTATGACCGCCGTACGTGGGCCCTATACATTGATGTGTGCCTTGAGCCATCATTCTGGCAAATTAGTGAACATAAATTTCATCCTCGGAACATTCTTCCATAAATTACAATACCTGGAAATGCTTACTAAAAATATAGTTTGGAACAGATAAATTGGCATCTGCAGGAGAATGCTTCTGAACTTAAATTAATAACAGTAACAGTTCAAATTCCTTTCCCTCAAAACAAAGATGCCTAAAGTTCAGCAAGAGGTGCAGTTCTGCTTAATGGTATGATATAAATTTTGTGAATTGGCCTCCTGAATGAGACAAGTCACCAGATCTGTTGCACAGACTTTTAGTCTTTTTAGTGCACCAAAATGTTTTCACAAACAATTGAATATCCAGGAAAGCTACACTGACCCAAGTTCATGCTTTCTACCACGACAAAGGGAGTATATACCTGACAATGATGATTACTTATTACTATTTGAAAATCATGGACATTGAGTATTTCATGTTGCTGGGGTATGGCAGTATACTGCCTTACCCCTTACATTGACTTGGGTCAGTGTTGCTTTCCTGTATTCAATTTTCTTCACACTTTTAATAAGTGGCACAAACTGTGGTCATGTGTGAAAGTAAACACTTATCAGTCTCTGCAAAAGACCCACATTGACACTGCCTCATCGATACAAATGCACTAATCAATATTAATCAGTCTCTGCAACAGACCCATATTGCTACTGCCTCATCAATACAAATGCACTAATCAATTTTAATCAGTCTCTGCAACAGACCCATATTGCTACTGACTCATCAATACAAATGCACTAATCAATTTTAATCAGTCTCTGTAACAGACCCATATTGCTACTGCCTCACCAATACAAATGCACTAATAGATATTATTACTTAAACATTCTGGAGTTGAATCTGCAAATAACAGGTTACTAGTCCGCATATTGGTCAGAAATGTTTGTATATTTGTTATTAGTACTTTCCTGACTCAAATTCAAAGAGGGAATAATAAATTTTTTGAAATCACAAAAATATACACACAACAGAAGCAACAGTATACATCATTAATAGGGTATACATTACATACCGTAAAATGCATCAAGGTCTTTTCTCAGATTAAGTTCACCAAAGTGATAAATATTGGTAGTAGGAATCCTTTTCCAAGTAACATCTTCGTACTCATGTGAGTTCTTATTTGTACTATAGTTGAGAGCAGATATCTAGGAGTTTCTTGGATAGAAAATCTGCTTTGCAACAACATGTGTAAACTCAACACGTAGTGGCACTGTGTAAAGGTGGTTTGAGAGTAGTTCTCGCATTGTAGCTTGTAGCTGCGGTAGACGACCGAGCTTTTACAATTTTGAGTTGATGTAGTATAGCACGACACATTTGCATCTTGCTGTGACTGTATGTCACAAGAAAAGTTGAATTTATTCCATCTCAAAACAACTTGTTGTTGCAACCAACACTAACAAGACAAGTTGAATTTATTCCAACTCAAAAATTTTTGTCGTTGTAACCATCACTACAAGGTAATTGATATAACGGTTTGTTGTGCTTGCCAAAAATTTTTCCAGGTGCGACATGGTCGAGTTTGCACACTTGGAAATTTTTGACGTCACGCTGGTCGTACGACAGATGCTCTGAAACCAGCTTAACACATGAGCCATTTGCGCTGCTTTTTTTCACTGTTCACTGTGATACATAGATTTCCTGTGGTTTTTGCCACAGTGAAAATATGAGACAAACCTGCTCTCAACTACTGATTAGGATGAGTTGAAAATGATTATATTAAGCACAGTTTGTGATCATATCCCTCAAATATGAGCAACTTAACTGTTAAGCCTGAATTTTAAAGCGGATTTATCTTTATTTGTCAAGATTAAAAAAATCAAGAATCCTGTCCAATCGGAATCCTTTATCAAGTGTCTGATTAAATAAATTCCATCTTGTGTAGATTTCTAACATCCACTTAATGGATGGTTGGGACAAAACTACATTTATTCTCAATGCACAGATTTTGATCCTTAAACATAAGTAGTTTCCACATAGCTGTTGCTTGTAAATTATGTGTAGCGATAGCTGAACTCTTGGTTATTCAGAGCAAGGAATTGTTGATGTCATCGCGACAACTATGGCAAACACTCTCTATGAGCACCTAAATTTCAGCTGCAAACATTGTTTTACGTGTAGGGAATAATTTGAAGGTGTGGCTACTTTGACAACTTTTAATGCTGACAAAATAAAGATAAAGGCCTTCAATTGTTGGCTTGACAGTTGTTTTTTGGTTTGTTTTTGACAAATCATTGCACTGATATGGGTTGATATAGGAGTAATATTTAAGGTTGTTTTAATAACAATATGTACACCTTGTCTGTCCCAACCAGGGGAAGAAAGAGAGCAAACACTACTTTGGGGATACACACAAATGTTGACCAGGGACCAAAATCATAATTAAATTTGAAAGAAAAATCAACTTCAACCAAATCAAAGTTGTATAACAGTTTGAAATGCTTACTTGCATGGCAATTGGTAAGTTTGACATGAATTTTAATTTGTATAATAGAATCATAATTAATGAATAGTGTCACTTTTTACTATTTTATTCAAATTGATTATGGCCCCTTGTCAAATTATAATAAAATACTTATTTCCAACATAAATGTTGCTACATTAGGTTCAATTATCTCGATGCCTCCCAGCATCAAGTGTATTGAATTTTAACCCCCAAAACCAAGATACAAGTTCAAGTTGACAATATCAACATATTGAAAGTATTTCCTCAAGACTCAACATATTTTGCTTCTCCCTGACACCCTGGTCACATAACCACTAGTCGCCGACCGGTGCCTGGTAAACCAAAGGAAGCCGCAACGCCGGTATGACAACAGTATGACACCGGTGAATGCCTGCGAGCTCTTGCGATGCCCGGTCGGTCGCCAATCGTTATTAGACCATAACTGATGACATCGTATACAAGCCGCAAGGTTTTAACTCAGAATTAAATTCTTGCGGCATGCTTCCGGCGTCTGAGCGGCTTACGGGCACCGACAGGGCACTGCCCGCACACCGGCCAGTGTCCGGTCAGGTCCTCTGAATTCTACCTGGTATGACGCGGTAAACACATCGTACCCTCGCTGCAAGGTTATGTGAGCAGGGTATAAAATATTTTTCCTAGGGCTGCAAGAAGATCAAGTGTCCAATATTAAACATTGAAAAACTATGCATTATGAATTTCTACTCAGGCGTAACATTTTCAAATGTAAAAATTAGCAAATGTGAACAAGCCAAACTGGCCTAACTGTGGACTCTGGAAAAGGCCAATTTTATTCCCAATATAGGGCAATTTATTCAGTATATAGCACTGATTTAACATACAGCCACGGTGTTCAGGTACTAAAAATGCAGGTCTGAACAAATTATGACAAATTTTACTTATTTTACATAAGTAATCAACTTCAATTACAAACAAAGTTGACAACTACATTTTCTCTGGTGATTTTTGCATCTTGCAATAAAAACACCTTGTAATTTGGTTAATCAGTATAATTCATCAAAAAAGAAAAAAATCAAGGAAAGCTTTAAGTTACAATAAATGGGTATTTCAAATCGAAAATAAAACTATTTGACATTGCGGCACCTGTCTAACAAGCTAACCTATGTGATTAATAGAGCTAAATGAATTCCATTTGTGAACAAATTCTGCTCTGTCATCTATTAATATTGCACAATGAATCAGCTTGCAATCATTGCGTGGTTATAGTAGAAAAATAGTGGGTTATTCTTCAAAAACAACTCATCCATGAAACACTTGGCTAGAAACATGGTTTTGAACATGGTCAAATACACTGGCTTGTTAGAATTATACAGATGAGAGGATCACTAATCATAATGCATCATCAAGCAATAGGGATAAATGAAAACAGTACTTAACAGGGGGTCATTGTAAAAGAAAAATCATTACTAGAGTGATTTCATCGAAGGGTTTCAGAATCAAAACTTTGCTTATTGCATGCAACTACATTGAGAGTCATATGATTGGTGATCAATGAATTATCTTCGAGGCCAACTGGTATGTATCACAAGACGTGGCTTGCTGCTAAAATAACCACAGAAAACTGAGAGCAAGAGCAACGTCTTTTTATCTAACACAGATCAGTGCTTCCCTTTTTTTACATACGAGAATGCAGTTGAGTTGATTTGAAATGTCAAAGAAGTTGTACTTAATACTATTGGAGCACATAAACTGCTTTTGTACAATTCTGTTTTGTACAATTACTGAGATTTTAAATCTGCCAAAGGTTTAAATTTCACTACCAGTAGATTCAATATACTAAATTTACCAGTTACGTTAAGGAATCCACCAATTCTGCGATTCAGCTCAACTGATCAATAGGCTCATAATTATGTAACTCTACTAAATCACCATGAAATCATTTTAATATTGATAAGCAGAAAATCTCTATACATCCTATTTATTTCATTTAGCTCTAGGCTTATTGACAATGTCCATACCTGTTTCTAGCCAAATATCTCATTTCAAAATGGACAAAAATGCACATTTAAATACAATTACATAGAGGTGGTGGAAAGGATTATAAACATTCTGGTAACCAGTGCACAAATCAATGATACATAGAAATCAATTAACAAATTGTCATAAATCATCCCTTAGTTTCTTTTTTATATAATCATTAGTTGCAATAACACAAGCTATTTACAAAAATTTACAAGTGTACAGTATAATAGTTGGAGTGGCTGCTTGTTCATGTACATGCTGGACAAAATGAAGCCAATATTGTGATATCTACCCTCATTACAGATTATGCAAATTGGTTTTTATTTGAATTGAGTTGCATTGTGTATAGGATAACTAAATAATTACAACAAATGTTTGGAAGGTCATTTATCTTCCTTGATATGGAAAGAAAGATAAAGTCGAGTCATGATTATCTGCCAATAGCTGTGGTGCCACAATTAGAGACTGCACTAATGTAATTTGGTGTGAGGGGATCTTCAGCCCAATAAGACCCAAGCCTGCTATGCTTGTCAAGCTTGTTACGAATGGTGAAAGTATAAAATTTTGATAGTGTTTCAATGTTTACTTGCAATTTAAATCTGACCTGTATTTCAGCACTTTGATTATAACACGCATAGCAGCAATGTAACAGTTATCAACAAGTCATGCACTGCCAAGTGTGCAACTTTATTTTGAGTAAAGCTGAACAAGCATCAGCAATAAAAATCCTACAAAATGGTGCATAACACCCTCAAAACTAGCTTTCTTTATGACAACTATATATATTGACATATTTATTCAAACAGACTCCTTTGTTGAACTGATTAATTTAGAACCACATCGACATTTTAAGTTTCTGTAGAAACAAATATCACACTGCCTCATTATGTTCATGACATTTTGAATAAACCATTTTAATACGACTTCAAATTGGACAAAAATAACACCACTTTTGATGATAACATCTCTGGATATAACTCTTTTTTAAGATATGTCACTACTAAAGCACATAACATTATACAAAGTAGATAAAATCCCTCACAAACGTTTGTTGGAAGAATTTTGTGGGATAAATTGCAGATGCTAACATACAGTAAGTATCTTTGGTATCACTTGTATTTATCATGCCTCTGCAATCTAATCATAATCCATATCTACAATGCCTACCTCAATTGACTTCATTGTGTTAATAACATTTTAGGACCAATGACTGATTCTTTCCTGAGGGAAGCACAAAAATGCCAAATATTTTTTACTTTTAAAACAACGTCAAAATGCATCTGAATGAGGGTACATAATCACCACCAGACCCCAGACTCCTGTCTAGGGCATCACATAACAGATATCTACCGTTTTGTTTGTACATATTATATACTACACAAGGTCACTTTTTTATTTTCATGTACCTCAGCTCTACGTGGCTACACTTATTTGGATCAACTCTATACAGATGTGCTTACCTAGAATTCAAAAGTAAGAACAAAGTCTTATGATGGTAATGATAATTTGGTTTTACTCCCCACCCCACCCAGCTCCAGCAAAACTTCAGTTTCACATTTAGCTATTAACAGAAAGTTAATGGGTCGGCATTATCAATTTTGCACATTTTCCCAGTTCTTGTAATGTGTTTGTCCTTTTTATATGGGGTACAAGTGACACAATATTGTTGCATCTGATTAATGACGAATGCAACTTTCATTTCATCATCTGCTCAGCAAAGTAAATCTGTTTGTGTTGTGGTGAAGAATATTTTTAGGTGCACACTATTTTAGAATGTTGAAGTATCTCTCTGTACACAGTGTGATCCAAATAAGATGACACTGAGAGTGCTAAGATATTCCAACAAGAGTCACTACACCCTTTGTGCAAAACATAGGGCAATTCAATTTGGATATCTTGCACCCTCTGTAAGCAGCAATTTGCCAAGAGCCAGCTATAAGGTGGACGTATGAAAGAGCACTGTAGTTCCAGCAGTGCTTTGCTGTCATTTAATAAAACATATTCATTATTTCAGGTCTTAACAATGTGTAAACCAAGATTTTAGTTTTAGTGTTTAATCCTTACACTACAGCAATAATAATTTCCAACAAATGATGATTACGATGTTTAACAAGATTAGTAGCTGAAACAACCAGTCCAGCTACTAGCGCATTTTTTCTCATTGTAAATAAACCATTCTGAACCTTATACTTTTCTTTCTGGTTGTGCACATACATGCAGTCATGGCCTAGAAAATCTCTCGGACACATATTATCACCATGATGCTATTAAATGTACTTGCATTTTCTGTACCTGCTTGGAACTGTATTTGCTAAGCACAGCTATCAAATGAGACTTTATTAGACAAAAATGCTTGTAGCGATGAACAGGTAGTAGGAAGGTACCAATGTAAAAGTGGTGTTAAGGGCATGGTTCAACCAAGCCATAGAAAACACTACATCTAAAATCTTGGTCTACACTAAAATGACCTGGCTAGAATGATACCGTGTCTAGTTGGAGTTGCATTATTTGTACACTTCAGATGATTTTTCCCACCCTCCCTCCCCGCCCTTCATACAAGTATACCAATGCCCAAAACCTATACACACAACAATATCACAGACCCAGTTAATTAACACAAAAAAGCAACCAACTTTGTATTGTTATATGCTTGGAAAAATAATCAGTTTTTTACATATATAATATATCCACATAATAAATGTTTGGTTTTCAAAAAAAGAATTTGTAACACCACATACAATGCGTTTACTTAAGCTTGCACTATGCATGTCAAATTCACATTTTGTCCGAAAAAAAAAACACCCTACCACATTAATAAACAAATATATCCTAAAATTCTAACCATTTTTGAAATCAAATCAAGCCTACTTTTGATTCAAACAAAACATGCAAATAAAACAGCTGACTCGTCATGCAGGCAGAAAACAATTGCAAAATATATTAATGTACAGCTTGGTATTGGACAATGTGACTGAATCACAACTCTAAGGAATTAGGAAAGGAGATTGAATTTTGAGAGGAATATGGGGATTACCCTTGATGGAGTCTTGTCAATCTGAATCTAGTTATAGACCCAAACGCCAAGGACAATTCCATTAACCGATCAAAGTTATTACTCTGAAATGAGACCAAGAATAAGGTTGGGAAGTTGGTATAAACTGATTTGCAAAATGAGCATGAGTTTGTTCTCAATACGATCAAAATTAACAATTAAAACAAAAAGAACAGCCAATTGGCCGAATGAAGCCAACACTGCTACTTCCCATCTGACTGCGAATACACTACACATACAGTTGGGATATAATACCAAAACATACATTCAAAAATGTAAACAAATGAAGTCAAATTAAAAGTTGAAATTCTAAACGTTGCCAGCTGCTGAAAAGAAGACAACATCATTGGAAACTGCATGAGAGGAAACGTGTTTTGAGTAATAATTAATGAGGCCATGGTATCTTGGTATCATCAATATTGTTTTAAAGCCTCATAAATAGCATGACATCATCAAAGTGATTTATGGTTTCTGTTGATAGTAAATTAAAAACTAAGGTTCCTTATGACCTTAAAACTGTTTGTCTCATGGTCTTCGTGGTTGTCAAAATGCACAAAAAGAAGACGTCAAAATGCACAAACAGAAGACGTCAAACTTTGAAGTATGGCATCTCATCTGGAGTGGAAATTACTGTATGGCATCTCATCCTGGAGTGGAAATTACTGTGTACATCAAACACAACATACCGATACATTTAATTACCCATTGCATCGATGAAGCTTCATGTCAAAACAAACTGTTTTTATTTAATTAAGGGGTTTCTCAGAGATGCAGTTGCTTACAACCGCGGGTTCATGAATTTTCATAAATAGTAAAAATGAAAAAAAAATGTTTGCATAAGTTTTGCGTGCGCAAATTTCAATGCACACACATGCTTTATAACGTGTTTGGTTAATCACACAACATGGCTCTGGCTACACACAATACAGTCCACAAGATTAGCTAGCTAGCTTTATGCTGGATCAGAGTGTCTGTTATAGGTGTCGTATAACAGAAAGAGGTTATTAAATTTAAAGTGCGCACTATAAACCTTGTTGTTCTTGAAAAAAAAACCTGGGATGCACAATTAGCCGAAATATTCACCCACAGGTACAAGGACAAAAGGGGAGTTAAAAGAGCTTAGGAGCATGGAGAGAAACAGAGATGCCAGTCAGTGTTACCAAAATTTCCTGAAATGCTTGTAAATTTCCTGAAAGTAGGTATATTCCTATTCTTTTTTACAGGATAAACTAAGCAAAATTTCCTGAAATCAGGACATTTCCTGAAAACTGACATCTCTGAGAAAGAAATGACAACTTCCTATCTCCTAGAATGTCTCATGGCACATCGATCAATCCATTATACAAGTTGCATGACATGCATACCCCATGAAGGAGTCTATTCGTACAGGGCACCAATGGCTTAACGTGACTTCTGAACCACGGAGCAAGTAGAGTAAAGTTTCTTGCCCAAGGAAACAAAGAGACGAAAACCGCCACGCCTGGGGCTCCAACCAATAACCTCTGTATTACGAGAGTACGAGACCCGTGCTCTTAACAGCTCGGTCATGCCTTAAATGATCAAAGCAACCATATTTTTGATAACTTTGCCAAATTAATTCTATCATCAGCATAATTCTAATTTAGATAATGGTACTAAAGTAAACAGGGTGTTGTTTGTGGACAGAAATCTTAGTTATATCAAATAAAATGTAATGTTGTATTTAGCTGCACATGTGTAAAGTGATCACAGCAGAGTCCATTAACTTGGTCATCTCGACTGCAAATAAAAAGGCAAACAAATCTGATCTCAACCAAAGAATGCCTCGGACATTTCACAAGGTTTGATTGAATAAGTCTTTATGAACAAATACATCACTGCAGGGAGCCTGGCAGCTTGCACAATTATCTCAACATGGATCGGGAGGATAAAGGGCATTAATCACTGGCAAATACAAGGCGGCATACAAATCAAGCACTATCTAAAACCAAATAGTCTTTTTCCTAAACCAAATAATTGCAAAACAAACCTATGAAAAAAGATCATACCTAAAAGATTACTTTTGTGTAAATCAATCACTAAATTCCAACAAGTATTATTAAAACAAGTCTAAATGACCAATATTATGAATATGCATATTAGCACCATAGCACTTGCATACAGTACACTATATTCCAATACCAAAGCAATTAATTAATAGATAGAATATTCTCTTTCTTAAAATATCACGATTTATATATATAAATATTTATATATCATACAATGTGTTACTAAAGTATGCCTTTTGTGGTTTAGTTAAATGAAAAATATCTCAATGATAAAATAAGGATTACAACAGTACTTAGTGAACACAAAACCCCTTACTGAAAGAACTGTGATACTTGGGATTCCACATCAAGATGCTTGCCAAGATATGTATCCAGTCAAATTATGATCATTGATGCAGAAACTAACATAATAGAAATCAACAATAAATGGTAGTATTTTGATTGCTGATTCAACACTGCTTGTTTGATTCTTGATGCACCGTATACTCGTTTTAACACAGCCACTTACAAGTTAATTTGTCAGAATAACTTTACAGTTCATGATCACCCGAAGTTATAATCTGCCATGATTCCTTGTACATCTATTGTTTCACAATGCAAAGCCTACAACATATGCAGGGGCATCTTCAAAACATGACTGCCTGTAGACACAAAACTGAACGCACCGCATGGCTCAAGTCAAGATGATATACATGTACATTCATCATTTTGAGGTACTTAGTTCAACCATCCAATATGTTTCCGATGCTTGACAGTCATGTGGACGTTGCATTTTGAGTTTTACCTTTTCATAAGATCACACTTTCATATTCAATAAACAATTTCTCAGAAAAACAAGCAAATTTACATGCAAGAGCTGAAATTAAAATCAAGCCTACCCAACTTTTGACCATTCCATCTTCGCCCCGCAACCCGCAGCCCGCAAAATAGTACCTTCCCATTCCATCCACCAAACTCTTGCTTTTTTTTTTACAATGCCTCTGTATAGTCTTAATTATTTTTAAACATTGTAAAGTTTACTTTGTCCTGAGAAATTCTTTGTCTATTAACAAAAAGCAATTTTATTTCTTACATGGTTTGACAAATGGCCTTTGTATGCGATATGGTCTGGTTGAATCAATATGTAAATTCAGGTATTTATTTCTTCAAGAAAAGAGCAGTTGAAACTACAAAAAATGTTCAGGATTACAAAGTAGATAATGTTTCAGGAAATTGCCCATGTGACATTGCTTGCACACAAAGAAGATCTCAATTTCTGTTCAATAACTTTTTTATGAAATACGTTTTGAAATCTGCTGTCTACAAAACCATGAAGAATACAAGCAGTGCATAGTCAACCTGTCGATCGTAAAGAAAACTGACCACCTCTACTCATGTTCTCAGATCACATCCCATACGTAGCAGCCAGTGTATATTGTGTTAAATGCAGCAAAATCAAATTTTGTTATTCAAAATAATTAGAGATTGTGCAATTAACGTTTATACAAAATATGAACGGGAATTTTCTTGTCGGCTAAATTGTTATTCACGAGAATATTCATAAAAGATTTTTTAGCACATTCACCTTCTATGCAAACACAATAGCACGATCTCTATTACCTCAATATTAACTGCAAGTGTAACATGTTGAATAGAGTACATGAATGCAATTAATTCCCTACAACCGTGTTAATTTTATTTCAATATCGGTTTAGCTTTAGCCATGTCAAATCTTAGGAACCAATCCCAAATAAACATATAAGAACATATAACAACAAACCACATAATTGTTTTCATCAATAATAGCAATTTTTTTTAACAAGACACATCATTATTATTATGAGACAACAAAAATACACTAACAAAGCTCTTTCAAAAGTCACACCTGAAAGTATTTACAACAGCCAATAATTTGTCTTGTTTTTATCAACATGTATTTATACAGTGTTTTGCTTCCTAGTGGAAAGTACCCAGAGAAGTGCAGGGCTAGCTTTCCAAAATATTCAACTCATCTGAAAGAGAATTTATGACTTTTTAGAAACTTTCTGTATTTGAACAATGCACACACCACAGAGATGCCACTCACTTTCATCAGGAAAAGAGCATTTTCCTATTGTTTCATACAGGAATATTGAGCAAATTTCCAGAAAACAACACTCTCAATTGAATTTCCTGAATTCAAGAAATTTCATTGAAAATGGCATCTGCACACACTTCAAATGCATACCAGGCCTGTTTGTTTGTTTATTTCTTATTTATACTGGGTCCATGTTCAGGGGGAAATTTAAGTATCCCCCTGTTCTTCCACAGTGCCCTGTTGAGCAGTGGTCTCATTAACTACGGATGCAACTTGGCCATTTAAAAACGAATTCCTTGAAAATCTCTAAGCTAAAACTTAGTAAAAGCCAGGGCTTCACCTGGATTCAAACCCGAGACCCCTCGCACGCCAATCCAATTATCACTATGTCAAGCCGCTGAGCACGCGCTACAGACTATGATGTTTTTGAACTTAAGACGATTTGTCTAACTTTGTGGAATGGTATATTTTGGTAGTGTAAGGGTTAGTTGATTGATTCAATGCAAGCGAGAGTTTTTCATCACTGCACAGATCATTGTAAAAAATGCACCAGTATGATACCAACCTTATCATTGCCAAAATTGTTGGATTAGAAAACTAGTGTGTTGTCTGACCATTGACTATTTTCAAGATGAAAGAGACATTTTGGACTAGATTTTGAGTAAAGACACTTTTTGAGAGAAGTCCCTGATTCCACTAACAAGATGTTTCCATGGTTATATTCCAAGAAACCATAGTTTACCGCAATGCCAGGGATGTGATTCTTCAGGACTTTTCCCGATTTAAAGACTCGTTTTGCTCAAAATTTCCATAACTTATTTTTAGTCCAATATGAGACATGTAAGCCAAGGTATAATCTGTTTTTCAGATTTTTTGTATCAGCCAAGATTTATTCAACAAATCAAATCACAACTTGTCAAATCTTCCCCATGTATACTCCAACCAGATGAGTTGTATTTTGCAGACTTGTCTGAATCTTATCAGCGAGTCTACCTACATATCTCAGCTTAACTTTGGCACATGGTTTTGTTCTACTGTATATTAATTACAACCAGACTCCTCGCTAACTTAATTGCAGGCCTATTATACTCTACACGATAAGATACAACAAGTCCAAGAAAACCAGCCCTTAAAATACCTACTAACAACACTTCTCCCGTCAACTACTAAAAGTAAATTATCAGGGCATTATACATTGATCAAAATAGATTTTTTTTTTTCATTTACAGAAAGGTATAATTTGAATAACTTCTCCATCTGACTTAGTTTCCAACAGTTTTAGCTGGAAGCACTTATCAAACTGTTTAACTACTGGTTACCCATACTGTGAATCAGTCTGCTACATAAATCACTTTGTAAATCAGTGTCTTAATTAATTTGGACACATGATACTAATTGACATGTATATATGCAAAAATTCTTTGGTTTACACAAACTTCTCTTTATTCTGACGCAAACTTATTGCTTCACTTTGTTCTGACATTTTGTACGATTTTGATTCACAGTACAAGTTGATTTATGATGCTCTCAGAGTTCAAGCGAAGAAAAGACTTGCCCCGACACCTGCCGTTCTATACCCACACTACTACTAGTAATAAACTTAAGACATCAAGCCATGTCTTCAATGAAATCTCTTGAACTCTGAACGCACCATTTCTTTCATTTTAGAAGTTTCAACTATCCATTAAAGCACCAAGTTTAGAGTGTGATCAAAGAAATATTGGTTTAATACTAGTTTTATATCTGTGCGCTTCAACAAATCTACACCTCACAGATTTCCCACCAAGCAACAGATCTATGGCATCATGCAGTCTCTTAGGATGGGCAAAGCAACCCATGCTATCATGTCGCAAGACTGATTTTCCCACCTCTCCCTCTACATAAAGTATCTCATTCCATTGATAGGACTCTCTACATAATGGACTGGTCACAAAATGCCATAGCAGACCTGTTGCTTAGTAATTCACAATAGCAGGAATTTGTTACAGGCACTATATGCAACTTCAACAAACGATCTTTAGTTTTCGCATGATTAGTATAACTTTATTTGAAGACAATGTTGCTAGCCGTATATCGTTATGTATGCAGGATTAATTATACTCTAGGGATTCAGGAGGGTGGTGTTCTTTAAACCTAGCAAATTACCTTTGCATTCAAAACAAATATCTATGTCATTAAATTCAATGCAACATAGGTAAAAGTAACTAACTTTATTTGAATTATAAACCTAATATTTCAAATCATTTTGAAATAGCATTAGTGTCTGTAACAAATTTATAGCACTACAGCAACATATCGTTTCCATGCCTTCGATGGAATCAATTGCTGCTTTGAAGATCCAACTTTATCTTCCGATAAACATGAGATCTGCAACATCTGAATACCGGCAATGGCAATGCAACATTGCTTTAGAAGACTAGTTCATCATACACGCAAGTATTACCTCAGAAACTGATACTTGTGAATAGGTATAATCAGAATTAAAACAAAAATTGCTCAAGGTGAACTTTTTGAATGTCAACAACTTAATGGCATACCATGTTTTAACACAAATATACATTGTATACATGTGTATGAAAAACTAGTCTTATTGTAAAGCAATTGCATGCTGTACTTACAACTTTTTGCACTTCACCTGATACAAGCCTGAGCACCACATGCACTCAAGGTGCCCTTTTACCCTAAGTGCCCGTCAACACACATTCATGCCTCACTGCGAGGCATACCATAAATCCATCCAGCACATATTCCAGTACTGTTCCCCTGGATCCCGTTTTCTTGCAAAGCTTATCTGCAACTATTAATTCATAGCTGTGACCTTGATCACATCATTAAGATGACTAGAAATTCCATCCATTTAGGTCTTCTGGTATATCACTAAGCAAAATAAATGGTGGCGTGAAATTAACCCACAGATGTATCACCTGGCATTGATTTAAATGCCACAGTTGATTTATCAAACATGATATGTGGTGGTTAGAATTTCTTGAATCTGCATGCCTGCTGTTTCTACGTTCAATTATCTTTCTCAAAGAATCGGTGTCCCATCAATGGGACCTACTTATAGCACACTTTAGAGAAATTCTCTGTGGTTTAATCTGAAAAACATGCTCCATGTTAAGTGGCCAAATCTGTTCATTTACTTGAAGGTTTTTGATGGGGAGGCGACCTTCTACCTCCGTAATGTTCTCTTCGAAGGGAAAATCGCGAACTGGTTTCACCATAGGAGTCTCTATCGCGATCCCCTCGATACGAGAATCTGTTAGATTGCCTGTGAGGTTTGCTGGATGTGTTTGTTGTTGGTGACTTGGATTGTGTTGTTGTTGTCTTGCTTGACTGTGTTGTTGCTGCAGGCTCTGGCTGGGGATTGGGCTTAGGTACAGCTGCTTTCTTGGCTAACATTGCAGCATAGCTCAGCCGAGGCTGCTCCTGCTGAAAACACAACAAGAAGCATTTTAGAACATCATGTATACACTTTAGGGCTAGAGACAGTTCATCAATTTTGTAGTTTGAAGACATTTTCATTCAGAATTTTTCTTGTGGTGATTAATTTTTAAGAATGATGTAAAATGTCATGCTGAATAAACATTTTCCATGTACAATTTCACCATTGTGTAAAACATAACCATCATTTCAAGGAGATTAGCTTACCGTGAATAGATCTAGCTCGTAGAAATCAATATCAAACATTATACTACCCATCAGTATGCACTTGGAAAATTTTCATAAGGGTTTCATGAAAAATAGGTCTCCATTTAATACATTTTGGATGTGAAAATTTGAAATGAAAATGCTCATTCAGAATGAACAGTATACACCTTTGTAGAAAATGAACACCAATGATAAATTCTGAATGAAAATGACCACAAAATGACGAAGTGTCTCAAGGCCTTTTGCCATGATAATGACATAAATTTCATAATAACCAGCATTAAACAAATCCTGTGAAAGCTTGAAGATTAAGAAAGTTATTTAAATACCCTACAAAAATTTATCAAACACTACTACATATTAAAGAGGCAGTAATATTCAAAAATGAAAATCTGCCCTCTGATTGACATTTCGGGGCTGTTCAGTGAACATTACACCCTGGATGAGCATTACTGTTTAAGTCAAATCACAAAATCTACCAAAAATACTCATATATACAAGGTGTCCCAAAAATGGTTACACATAGATACATAATTGTTTGCAAAACTTTTCTAGTCGGAGGAATGAATTTTTGCAGAAATTAAAATACATCTATCTTCTATATGTTCATAAGTTTTAATACCACAGCATTATCATATTTTGTTGATAACTTAAAAATAATACTGCTGTGATATTAAAACTATAGACCATCTAGAAGAGGGATGTAAAATTTTCCCAACTTTTATTTTTTGCAAACTATCATTTTACTACATGGTAGTTTTTATTTCAGTTCATACGTAATTTTGATATGTTGCCAAAAAAAAATGTTTTTCAGGTTTCAACTTTGTCTTCAAAAATCCCTATCAAAGCAGAAACATCAATGGGGAAAATATGAGGGAAGCTATGGTACTACAGTGAATAAGTACATGCTAAATTCAACAACTGCATCCAACACAATCCAAATAATCTTTGATTAGTTAAGGCCTTCTCAAATAGCAGCCCGCGGGCCAAATCAGGCCCCGCGGACTACTTTTATTTGGCCCTTCGATCACCTCTGGAATACAGAAGTATATAACAAAAGCATTGAAAAGGGTCTTAATTTGGCCCTCCAAAATGTATTTCCGAACTGGCATTTGTCCTTAATGGCCCGCCAACAAATTTAATTGAGAACCCCTGGATTAGTTTCTTATAAAAACCAACAAAACCAATAACCAAAAAAGCATTGTGTTAAAACTGTGTCTTTTCACCATGCTTTAATAAATGTCATATGGTGGTATTTACAGGCAGATGTACATCTGTTTTTATTACCCATCATGTTTTCTTTGAACAATGGAATGCCATTATACTTCCATCAATGACGATTTGAATAAAGCAGATTTCTATGACGTTTTTTGATATTTTTCTGTCACAGATGGCTGCAATTGTGTTTGATGTGTTTCAAAAAATGCACTTTATACTTCCATCATTTTTAAATGTCCTTTTTTTCCAAGTAAATAGATTAATAAACTTCAAAATTCAGCAATAAAAAATGGTAGTCATCGATCATCTAAGCGCGGTATGACGTCATATAACCATATAACATGATGACATCATTTCCCTTTTAAGGGATGTTAACTTGAAAACTTGAGCGTTAGGTAACGTGCCTTAATTATTTCTTGCATCTGTTCCATGTTTTTTAACCGAATTTCAACATGGTGGAAATTGTTTTTTAGATTTTATCTCATGCAATTTCAATCTCCAGCTCTTTTAAACAGTAAGTGACCCAATACTTTTTTTCCTTGATTTGAAATCCACTTGACATTCCCAATTGACCAGCCAAATATTAAAAAGAAAATCTAAAGGCCTGTTGGCTTGGGAGTGCTATTTATTGTGTTGTTCGCGTTATCTGCTGCTACAATCCAATTGCATTTTGAGTGTGAATTAAATTGTTGTGGTCATTTGCAGTGGATATAATTGGAAATGCATCTAATCAAAAACAGAGGCATTTTGAGAAAATATCAGCTTCATGGTTTAATCAGGAACACCTAACAGGTAAGTGCAGTGATACCCAACTATGGCGTGCCATCTAGTGTCATGGCAAAAAAAAGTACAAAAAAGATAATTTCAGGGTCACCACTAGTTCAAATTTTATACTCAATGCAAACACAATTCTGATCATTTTCACTCCAAACGACATTGGAATTAAATTCTCAATCAAACTGCAGATTGCAGCTGCAGAGCTGAAAACGCAAAGCTTTCCTCAACTTCGTTTGCATCGATCGTATCGTGTCGCTGCGACCATCACGACAGGGTAGTAATCTATATATCGGCTTGTCGTACGGCAAACAAAATTTTCCAGATGCGACAAGGTCGAGTTTGCCCACTTTAAAAATTTCTGTACGACCACACGACAGGCAACTCTGAAACTAGCTTTATGAAAAAAATTTTCAGAACTAAGGTCACAACCAAAACAGTTAGGAAACCCCTATGTTATTGAGTATGCGATCTTACCGGTGTTTTTGCACTTGAATTAGTTGAGGCACTATTGTGGGTTGTTGTGGCAGTGTCAGTAGTGGACACAGCTGTACTTGACGTTGACACGCTGGTGGTCGTTGTGGCGATACTGGCTGTCACCCCAGATGAGGTTGCCATGGATACCGATGTATTAACAGCCGTGTTGCACATTGTATGGCTTGCTTTGCTATTTTTCGGCATGTGGTGTGGCTTTGTCACCTCGCTTTTGGAAGAGCTATCGTCCAGATCTGTTTGGGTAGCGACCTGGATTTGGGTATGTTTACTGTGAAACAAAACAAAGAAATACATGCAAGTATGGGTTATTTCAGCAGTCCATATTGACAGCATTTATCCCTGAATAGCAGCTAAGCCAAGTTTGGCCACAATATTATAGAAATGAAGTTAACTCTCAAAGCATTTTCCTCTTGACCTTCTGTGGAAACAATGATTTTAACATCTAGGAATCATTTTTCTTTTATTATCATCAATATTATCATTTATTATAATTATACAGGGTAGTCCGTCTCAGCTAACCGCTGGTTTAACGTAGAGCTCTGTTAAAACATTACACAGAAAAAACATAACATGATGCTAAAAAAATAACCACTGATTTTTCATATATCTAACAAGACAAATGATCTTAAATACTGCAAAAACAAGAAATCTTTCTTTGCCCGTGGTATCTGAACTAGTGGTTCCATTTTTAGGTATTCACTTCCAAAAGCTCTCAAGAATTCTCATTATTTTTTTTGATAAAATTATAAAACATTTTTAAATCATATGTATAATTATTGAGCATGTCCTGGTCTTGTTCCTTGTTTATATTAGTTCATTTTTGTGTGTTCCTTAGTTGGGGGTGCCACTCAAGTATAATGTTGCAGGCATAGCATGACCAAGAAAAAGGTGAATTAGGGTTGTTTTTGAGGACTGAAGGGTGAATCAGGTGACATCATTTAGGGTATCAAAAACAGCAAATTTCAAGAAATAGAATACTTTTTCAAACTCCAGTGTGAAAACGGTGTCGATAAAATCCTGATTTAGGGTGTGAATAGGGAAAAAGGGTAAATTTCAGCTTCAGAACCCTCCATCCTTAA
>JXSR01S043469.1:56538-68736 GCA_000969725.1 Ophiothrix spiculata | reverse complement strand
ACCTTCTCTCCTTTACCATCCACTTGAACAAATGGCGATTCTGAAAGCAAAAAATCATAAAGGTAACAAAATAAAGCTCTGTAGCAAAGTCTTGTAAAATAGTTGTCATCTTGAATCTCAGTTGCCACTATTCAAAAAACAATTTCCTCTACTTCATGGAATAAATACTAATGGGATAATAATATGGGCGAGTTACAGTGTTGGAATTAATATGCTTTGCAAAACATGACAAGACTTTAAATTAAAACATATTCATAAGCTTTCTATCCTATCAACAATAATCAATCAAATTTATTCTATACTGTGTACAATTCGCAAAAAATAAAATTGGAGATCCTCCTACATATGTGGGTGAAGCTTGAGAAATTTCCTAGTAAGGCGATGGGAAAATGTTCTATGGGTGGGCAAACCTTTCAAGTCGATCAGGCAATTTTTTTTTCTCAAAAAAATTTTGTTGCCCAAAATAACTGAAAAAATAGGAGAAGGGGAAAAAATTACAAAGAAATTTTAAAAAATTTGGCCAAAAACCGGCTGATTTTAGCATGTCTAAAAAAATTCTTCCAAAAACGCAAATTAAGGGTCTTGGTTTTTTATCGTCGCCTTACATCAATTTGTTTTGTACTATAAGGTTTTCATCTCCATATGATTTATCTCTATTACTAAGCAAAGGTCAAGTGTTGACCATCAGCCCGTTGGTCATCCTTGGCGAGTTCAATATGTCTGGAATCAAATTATGATTTCGTCTATGACAACAGTTCACCATCATTGGATACAAAATATTCAGATGGACATAAGTGTGCAAAGAGTGAAGAGCATGTATGCATAAAACTGGCTTGACTGTATTTCAAGAAATATTATCCCATGTGAATATGAGTTGTTGTTTACTATATTGCTTGTATTTTTGATTTGTACTTAATTCTTAAATTATTTTTCAAATCTTGTAGGCCTATATATTTATCTTTAATTTTATGATGTAATTATCAGGGTCCCATGGGAGACCAGTTTCTGTACAAATGACGCAACTTTCATGTATTTGAGTAAAATATGTGCTGGTGGTTTGTCTGAATCTTAGGATGTCTACATTTTCTCAATAATTGATTTTTCCCCCACCTCGTAGCACATCAACAATGAGCTGCATATCCTTGGTTAACTTCTTGACAGCGTTGAAATTTGCTATGGTTCCAATAGGCACATACTGATCAGAGTCCATCTGTGATTGAAGATATCTGTCATTGGCCAAATTTTCCCTGAAAATAGATCAAAGAAAAACATGTCAATTAATCACCAGATTACTGCAAAATGATTTCATTCTTGATCAATTTTAGGCAATGTCACTTGTACTTTCTTCACATCTCCTTAAAATCCATATCTTTTCTGCTAGATGTAATTCATTGTTGTGATTTTATTAAAAGTCATTGACATGATTTGCAGACAATCAAGTCAACTGAAGCAAACAATATGAGTTATATTGATGATTTTATTGTGATCAGTAATATTCATACCAGACAATTCACACATCTTCAGTTGTGTCTAAATGCCAAGTACACTACTGGCGGTTTCAGTGCATTCAATGAATAATCATGGGCATAGAATTGTTGGAGGAATAACAATCAGAACGCAAAAAATAGATTACCAATTTAAATAATATGTTAGGTTAGTTGCTCAATCATTTAAAAGGGAATTTTAAAAAATCACTGAGAAGCATACATTAATTTTTTAAATGAAATCTCCTATTATTGGAATCATTAAATTTCCTACAAATCAAATCTGCAGGGTGCGTATGATGGAAGCGTGTCCGACTACGCATCGGTAATGAAAATGCGCTGCGCGTATCTTGATTGGTTGCTTGACGCGGTGATTGCGTGAAAAGAAAAGTCTTTCGTACTGCGTGAGGCGAGACGCTTGTTAACTGTACGCATTTGTTGCGTTCAAAATTTCATGATTTGTAGGAAATTAAATGACTCCAATAATAGTACATTGCGGTATTGATTTTTTTAAATCTGCTGATTAATTTATTTGGTAAATTATTTCAAATTACATCATGGAACCAATAATCTAAAAATGTGTTTCTTTTTTAATCTTCGGATTATTATCATTTGGGTATGTCAATTTACATGAAACTGATGATCTCCAACTACATTTTTATCAACAGTGCAGTTAATTAAAGGTGTAGGTTCCTATTTTAACATGTATAATCTACTTTTAACTGATTGACCTTGACCTCTGTAATGCATTTGAGGCGGTTTCACCCTCGGTTTTCTTCTTGTTTACTCTTCAGAGGCAAAACAAAGTATGCAACCCTGAGGATGAGGCTGTTATGAAAATACATAAGAAATGGAAAATAGGTATACCAATAACTTCATACGTTTTGCTATATCTCAAAAAACTATTTGGAATTTGGAAGTGAAATTTTGGATTTACAATCAGAAAAATATGAGCTTCCATTTGACATCAAAAAATGCAATAATTCTGGTTGAGCCCTGGGGATGAGAATGTGATCGGAACCTACACCTTTAATATCACACTATCATTATATTCATTCTGATTGATAATCTTCATATTCATTATATTTGTGATGGAGAAGCTAGCCCTGATTTCTATGCCCTGCCATAGTCTTGGGTCATTATAACACTTCATGGTATGCATGAATTATGGCCACAACAGATGGTCACCGGGTTATTAGAAACATGATCCTTTCATCAAGATGTCCATTTAATAACCGGACAGCTTCATCAATGATATAGTCCATAGAGCCACTCAAACTCGGCCACGTTTCTATATGAACTAGATGATCCAGGTCAAGCTAGGTAAGGTTGCCATTGGTGGTAATTCATTAATTAGCATGACAAATCACATCATATCTCATAAAATGACAAGGTGCTCAAGGCTTGGTGATTTTCTCTGGGCACCATGTACAGGCTATGCTTCAATCTTCACAGCATCATATTTGCACGATACCCAGGCTCGATACTCCACATTCATACCACTATGTGTCTATCAGGTTATGTTTATTCACAGTTATCAGGGTTATCAGTAAAGATTGGGGCTAAGTAGCCTACTCAGATACTAAATGATTATTATGCATCTCATTCATCATGTAGATACACTAGAGTTGTTCATCACAAATCAACAACTCTGCATCAGATGCGCGGGCGTATTTAAATCATGCTCGGGTGGCTTTATAGTGGCTCGGGTGTCAGCATATTTTAATAGCGTGCGGGTGCAGGGCTAGAAATTCGTTCTTTGCTGCGAGAATCTACTGGGGGAGAATCTTTGCAAGAATCTTTGGAATCTAATTATAATAATAAATAATTGTGTTTGCCTCATTTTACGAGAATCTATTTGGAATCTTGCAAAAATCCTTTTGGGGAGAATCTCTGCTAGAATGGATTCTTGCCGAATTTCTAGGCCTGGGTGGCTTTAGTGACCTTCTTTGGTGTCAAAATCATTTTCTAAAACTAGCGTCCTAAAATTTGATCTTTACCTTCATTACGAGAAAACTGTCTATAGATGCAAGAAGGCAGATATTTTTGCTTTTGCTGAATCTTTTTATCAATATTACATCATAAAAAGCTTACCAATGAGACTAATTGCACCGTTAGATACCATCAATCCCATTTAAAACATATTAAATATCTAAAAATGTGCAAAAAATGCCTACAACAAAATAGTACAGGTGTGTTTTATTAAATGTACTTTTGTACAGCAAAACCTGTCTATTCAATTTTCAAAAATTAGGAATACAACTTTTTTACACCATAACAAAACAAACTGTATATTTTCACATAAATTCTCAATATGGTTGTCGGTTTGACATGAATTCATTCATGTTGATGACAATGTTTGGACTTCCTTTTAAATCAGCTCAAAAATTAACATTGCCTGATCATAATCAATTTATTTTTTAATCATTCTTCATAAACATTTTTTCAAATAAAACATGGCAAACCTTGAAAACTATGACATCATCACCCAACATAAAATCATCTTAGCTGTGCACACAGTTGACATTTAAATGGCGTTTAGGTGAGCTTACAACGGTTTTAATCAGCACCAGCATCTGCTTTAGTCTTTACCATTTGTACGAAGAGCTTATGAGATCACAGAACATAAATTGACAACACTAATTAGATAGCAACAATAATGGGGAGAAAGATTGTCATTTATTATCCAATAATGTCAACATTATGAGGAGTAAAAGTGAGCTCAGTTTTTGCATAAAAACAAACCAAATATTTGCTTCTTGGTAATTGATCCACTTTCACCTGTCAAATTACAAATAACTCAATGATTCTTATTTTTCACAACTCTAAATCAATTTTAAACAACTTTGATACATCATTGTAATGTTAAAATGTAAAAGGTGAAAATATTTCATGATAAAATGGCACAGACAGAATTTCAAAATCCTTTGCAAACATTAATAAAATAAGCTTTTTTAAAAAAGTAACAAAATATAAAGACACCTGGCAAGCTAGTTTCTGCGTAAGTTTCCGTTTTCCTTCTGCAAATTAACCCATCAACGCACACACACCTGTTCATCCGATTAGAATTTCTGATATGTATAAATAATTTATTCGGAATGCTAATAATAAAATTGTGCAATATGAAATCTGAACGTATGCACTTTTGTCTATTTTTATAACATGTAAAAAATTATTCACCCCTCCCCAATCTTCCGACAATTATTAGCTTTCGAGAGGCTGGTTGTTTTGACACACAGCATCATTCTTAAGTGATTTTCAAACAAATACATTGTAACAGCCACCAGCAGAAGATATCGTGTGTATCCCATCATGCACTGCTTCCTATGGGAAATTTTGTACAGGAAGTCATGTGAGTAGTTAGTGATGAAACATGCCCAAAATGCAAAATTATAACAAATAACTTTGATTTATGGACATTTTATCACTAACTACTCACATAATTTCCTGTACAAAAAATCCCATAAGAAGCAATGCATGGTGGGATACACATGATATCTTCTCTTACAGCCACCAGCCAAGCAAGCAACCACTCATTTCTCATGTCTTTCATCTTGACCTTTTGCTCTAATGGCGTAACACCCAAACATCCACAATATGGAGAAAACAAACAGTATTGATCGCAAAATGATGTCACAGTGTTAGTGACAAGATTTCATCTGCTTCTACTCAATCAATGCAGTGTGTTACCAGATGCAAACATATGCAAACAACTGCAAGAGGCACAGGCAATACAATAAGAAAGAAATATCGCATCAATTGCAACCGATACTGCCTTGCACTTCTATTTGCAGTTTTTTATTCCCAGTTATTTTTGTAATTGAATTTGATTTTAACAACTTGCCTATGAAATTGCGCATTAAAAAATCAATACCCAGTAATAACATGACACATGCGTAATTTGTAAATAGGTAGAAATTTGAATGGATCCTAATACTGTTTTAGTTGTGCTAATGCAGAGAGAAAAGCAACGGCATTCGTTAAGAAAATTGCCACCTGCGTAAAAATGTTGACACCAGGAAGAGAATACTATGCAAGCAGTAAATAAAGATTTTTGGATGCATGCTCATATCGTCTCTAGTGCTTTTCACTTGAAATTGGTGAGGAGCGCTTGCATGCAAATAAGAGGCTGCCAGTCGGGGCTGACGTCTGCATCAGCTTGACGTCATTGCTGACCCAAACTACACAGCTTTTGTCAGGATCAAGTCTTCATTTACAATTCATGAGGGTGAGGACTTTTTGAAGAAGTGTGTGTTTGTTAAGAAACATACATTGATTTATTAGACAATAAGCAAATTGGAACATATTTGTTGAAATACAATTTGCTTCAAAATATTTACTTTGCAGCATCAATATAACTTAAAGAAAATACACTGATGTTCAAAAAGTTAACAGCCAAGTCAAAATAGAAATTTATATTAAAGTCCTTGATGTACAAAATGTTTTGTTATTTTTTAAACCAGTAATGATTGCCTTGATGTAGTTACAGGAATTTCCCATCTTCTGATTCTGAAATTTATTTTTTTTAATTTTCTTCACCGGGTTAAATTCATTCCATAATAATTGAACATGAGCTCCATTTGAGGTAATTAAATAAAAGAGAGACATGTCTAATTGTCCAAGAGTGATATTCTAATGAAACTATAGCCAAGGAGGATAAGAGTTGGGAAGGGATACAAATGTGATACTGTGAGTAAAAATAAGGTTGAATAAACTCCATAAAAAATTATGGGCAATCCCTTTAACAGACTGTAAAAACCCAGTGTATGTAACTTTTGTCCAGTTTCTGTTTTGCTTCATCATGTTCATTTGGTTGAAAAAAAAATATGGCAAATGATCATCACTGCTGATTTATAATGAATGAATAATGAATGCAAAGTTCAGTTTATTGTCTGTTCGGTGAAACGGATCTGTAGGTTATGGGGTGAAAACCAAGAGCTAAACATGTGACATCCAGTAGTTCCTCTGGCTTCATATAGTCAATATTATCAATCTTGATTCAGTGTTACCACTGAATGTATATAGCAAGATGGCAATATTTGAGCTCCGTAACCATAAAATTATGGAACCATAAAATTATCTACACGGTGATGTGTATTAAAGGTGTGTGTTCCAATCACTTTCACTCACAAAATCAAATTGGTGATTTTGATACCACGTGAAAGTGCATATTTTTCTCATAACCCCTGTAAATTTTCACACCTACATTATGTTTCGTTGAAGAGATATTGTCAAAAAAGTGCTGAATTAATGGAATATTTTGATAACAAAAATCAATTTCCTATAGGTTTATATGGGTGTTTCTTGGACACATTTTTGCCTAGATAACATAAATTTGGCTCAAAGTATACAATTGAAACTTTACAATTGCTTTACATAGGTGATGACCCTTCATTCAAATATAGAAAAAGAGTATGTTAATTTTTTCACCAGATCGGAAAACCTACCTTTAATAGCAATTGCAAAAAAATAATATTGTTCCTAATTCAACTGAAGTGTGAAAGTTAAACCATAGATGGTTAATTGTGTTTAGTGATAATATTTCATATGAAAGTGAAAACAAATTTACCTTTGACTGTTATCTTTAGCAAGTTTTACCAGTGCATATATAAATTAAATAAATGTATCAACAATATTTTAACAGTGACCTATTACTCTAAAAATTCAAATTTCAATATACATAATTCAAAGAATGGGGGTGGAATAAATGCAACATGATATGATTTGGTTTATGTATGATCCATTCCTTACGGCAGTTTTCTATAAATACCACCCAAGCTATTGTGATTCCAGATAAGCTTGTAATCGTCATACATATATAACCCAGTAATCTATTTATAGCATATGGCTGGCAGTGCTAAGACTTGGGTTGAAGACGAACGTGACAAATACTGTTGAGGTGCACAGGTATCTTACAAGCGACTAAACTGGTATCTGTGTGAGCAACATATGGTAAGCTCTGGTTATACAAGTATAATATAGCAAAATAGCTCTGTGCAAATTATCAGGTAACCACAGTGCTCAGTGGCACCAAGGAGTGGAGGGCCCAGAGAAACAATTGATGACCATCTTGTCACTCTTGCCCCAAATGAAATCAATAAAATTCAACATATGAGGGTTGCTCCAGATGGCAAAATGAGAGGAAAGTCGCAAAATTCAAAATTGAGCTTATTTTAATGCTCTGTAATCTCAGCTTTTAAATGATACCATACTGACGGGTGTATAATCCCATACTCGATTTAAGTCTTACCCCCTCCCCCTAAATTTACGAAATGTACACACATGTTAAGATTCCAATAAGGCCAAAAAAAATAAACTGTTTGTTTCCCCTCCAGTGGAAAAATTAAAATTTTGGGTCGGTCGGTTGATCTTTTTTTTTTTATTAATTTTTTTTTTACTCTTCACATTTATTTTATAGAATTATGTCATTCAGTGGATTTTATCGTGAATACCAAGCAATGCAGGGCTTAATCATAGATTGTGGGTCATTATTTAGAGTAAATATGCATTTTATACTACTAAATGTGACTTTATACTGCTAAATTTTACGTTTTCCATAAATATTGAGTTTTCATATTTTACATGTTTGAAGAAAAAAAAAAAATAAAATACCCAACTTTCCCTAGGGGTCATACATGTTGGTCAAAAGAAAGGCCAAAATTTTCACCTTTGTCCAATTTCAATGGCTATTTTTTTATTTTGGAGCCAGATAATTGAGCGTTTTTTTACTTGAGAATAAAAACATGGGACACTTAAGGTCGGGTGGGGAAAAACAAGAGCTGCAAAAATGAAGATAAACAATACAAAATGTTGCCCTACAGGACTTTACCCTAGCAAAAAACCCTCTTTAAAATACTTTATCAATAAATGACTTTTATGGGTGCAATTGACAACTCCGCATCACTTTTTAAAGACTGGCTTGATGTTCAGGACCAGAACAGAGATCACATCCGGAATCACAACTGAAATGATACATGTTACATGCGTAACAAATACTTAGGCCAAGTAAAAAATAAATCATGTTTCTCGTCCGGGGTTTTTGAAAAAAAGAGGAAGAGGTACTTTTTATTTTTCATTTTTTATTTCAATGGCAATGCAAAATCGCCCATTAATGGCCATTTCTCACCCAGTGTATCGATACCAGATGTGTTATTGGAAGAGGAGGCCTTCTTTATTCTTGAGTTTTGGACATACTGGAGGGTTGATCAAAACAAAATATGCTTTAAAATGCTTATTGAACTGAAGCAAATCTATTGCACAGACTTCAACTTTTCAAACACTTTTTACAAATAAGTTATGCATGAAATACAAAAAATAAAAAACATTTTTCAAAATCCTTAAAAAACGATGCGGGAAGGGACGAGAAACATATTTATTTTTTTACTCGGCCTTATCTATTAAGTGTCGTTATTGTAAGTTCCAGTAAACTTTTCTTATGGCTCTTACCAATAATAAGTAAACCCAATTTCCTCCAGGAATTCGCCCTGATTGAGCACTTCTTGAATTAGACAACTCGGATGGTAACCAATTTTTTCTAAGTATTTTGATTTAAAAGTCAATCCTCTTGAAAATCAATACACCTATAGAAGCATGTTTTTATATTGGAAATGTTCCCTTTGCAAATAGGGTTCTTCAATGTGACATGATTTTTAGAAGAAGAAACAAATGTGTTTTGAACAAGGGACACCATAACCTTCCTTCAGAAGTTGAAAGGGTCAAAATTTGCACCAAGTAGCTTTAAAATATATAGGCTGATTTAACAAGAATAAACTATGAAAAAAATAAATTTCAAAAATAAATAAAGCTGAAATCAGCTCAGCTGATAATGTTCATGCCTGCATGATTCTCTCTAATCAAGGAAGAACTATGCATGATAAAATATGAGGATCCTGGGAATCATGGTCCAGTGATAACAACCCAGTTAATAGTCAAAAATACAGACAGATTAAAAAAGCTCATGGTTACTGTTGGGTAAAATGTTAATCCATTGTGTTTACTGCAGGGCTATGCGAGCAACTCCAGCAGAGCGTCTTCATGGCCGGGGGTCCAAGCCAGAGGGTTTCTACACATTAAATATTGCAGGAAACATTATTTCAGAGGCAGTTTCAGATTAAGATTCCTTTATCATGATTATTTCCAGTTTGAGTGATCAGTTTTTCTAGCGATTTACCCATGAAAAAATCCAGGGATATATTACAAAAAGTCTGGAAATCAAGACAAATCTGGGCAAATCACACCCCTGTTACTGTGACATCATTATTCATTATTTTCTCCCATTTATTCAAACTTTCTCATTCCACAATTTCCAGTATAGCATCAGACCAACAATCGCAAGTGCCATGAGATTTAAGCCTACATGAAGTACAACAAAATCAGAATTGGGTAGTCTGGGATGCAAATACACAGCCTAGCACTAAGCTTACTCTCATTAATAATTCACCAGTCTATCATATATGTTACGATAATCATTACAGTCAGGCTTGGCAATCATGACTGCCTACTTTGTCATTAATAAAACATGCATTCAATTTAACCTTGTCAGTAGTATGTTGCCAGGGCATATTAATGTTTATTTCATTTTATGAAGGGGAAACCCATCATCATCACTCAAAATGACATGGAAAAAAACCACTGAAATATCAAGTAAAATTCTCAGATTCTGAGCAATGGAGATAAAAACCAGTTACAGACGAATGATAAATCAACTTTTGTGAACACTACCGGACAGTATCGTAGTCGATCCCCTGGTTGTGTCATGTCCTATACCGCCTCTGGCGTAAAGCTGTTGGTATTCGTGGAAAAATATAACTTCAGGGATGATCACTAAAATTATTTTCGTAATCAGTAAAAATATATGATAACATATATAAAAAGTGGGGTTCACGCGTGATCCCTAGCGGATTTAGAATAATATAATTATGTTGATTACTATAAGAACACTTTTGTAATTTTTTGAGGAAAGGTAAAAATATGATCTTTGTAATTATTTCCTTCAATACGTGAGTCACGTGACTAAATAGGAATACACGTAAATCGTACCCAAAATTTGAATTTTAGAAACCCCTAGTCCCTAAATCTAGTGGATACTATTTATCGTGTTCTATGCCGCCTGTTATTCTTATCATAAAATGAAACCCAAAGCTTGAAATTGGCCATGAAAATGCAATATTTTAAGCTTAACCATCACACACGAAGACACTGGCTGAGCAGTACTCTTGTGTGAATTTGGCCCAGGCAGAGAATTTGTATGATTTTACACAATAATACGGTTACAAGAACGAATAAAATACCATGTAAACAGTTTTGTTATTAACCGTGAACTCCCAACGTTAGTCGCGAATGAAATGAGACGAAATAAATGTGTGCGGTCAATTTTGATTCATGCGTCAAATTCACCAAGTGAATTGGACAGCAATCAAAATTTACTGCAAGTGCATTGATTTTGTCTCATTTTACGAGAATAATGGAATGCAAATCATCAATGCAACAAAGTTTGACGTCAACCTACAATGTTACATGCACTATTAGTGCACTTTAAAGTGTGCGCTTTACAGATTGCATATAAAGGTAGACATTGAGGAATGTAGCAGTGAGGAAATCGCTTTACTCTGAATGCACCCCGATCCCCTGTATATCAGTACTTCACATCATTTCCAAATCCTATATTATGGATTTTTCAGCTTAGTCCAGTAAAATTTCCACCGTATAATGCATGCAAAATCAGCTGCAACAATGTCAAAATATATTATGGTAAAAGTAAAAATGTTAGCATACAGCAATTTTAGGGACAACATTTTTGTTATCATTTCACACGTTTTTATTTTTGTGAATGCGACAATTTTAATATGTACAGTACATACACAATATTTTTCGCAGTACAATTTTAATATGCACATTACATACACAATATTTTTCGCAGTGCATTTATTTCTATGCAGAATAATGGAGCAAAAAGTGTGAAATTAAATGTGGCATGAAAACTTTCACTTTTAAAGTAAAATAATATTTGATTAATTTCTTATCCAAAGTTTCACTCACCTGGAAAAATAGTACTCGAGTTGACGTTGTAGTAACTTGCGGAGATCATCACCCTTTGGCGGTTCCTGCTGTGATAAATCTTCAGCTGAAAATGAAGCATTATACAACAAAAAACAATTATATCCAATAACGATCAGATTAAAGTTTAATTTTGTCTGTGGGGGTATGTATGTGATCTCTTGATTCTGTGTCTGGGAAGGGGTTTGTGGGGAGGTGTGTTATCTCATAGTTTTGTAGGCTTTTTACCCTGATGTCAATCTTTGACAGGGTTTTTAAAAAGGTCTGCCAAAATAAGTGTATTCAAGACCCCTTACCAATAAAATATTCATCACCTGTTTGCAGAAAGCCACATAACATTATTCAAACAGGCCTTCCTACCCCATTCTACTCTATCATACATGAAACATTCATAATGGGTATTCACGAAAATTGAGTCAATGCTATAAATTGACCTAAAAATCATTGCCAAGGTACTTAAGGAAATAAATTCTGCACGAATCCTGGTCTCTGCATTTCTGAAATTGATTATTAAAATAAGAATAACATTTTGTTGCAACTCTGCAAGTAGGCCCCCTATCTTAGTTCTTACATCTAGAAACAGCTCGTTTTTCAAACAACTATGTAACTGTTGAAAGCATCGATGTATCATAATTTTGTATTTTTTATCACTCCCCCC
>JXSR01S043469.1:16510-31373 GCA_000969725.1 Ophiothrix spiculata | reverse complement strand
ATAGGCTGATTCCACTGTGGCAAATCAAATGATTGCAAAATAGTCCCAGAATGTTTTTTCTTATATGCACTGATTTTGTCTTGAATAGGCAATGACTGAGAAAAGTTGCAATGATTTTACTGACTGAGGGTGATATGCTAGTAACCTCTCCAATCAGTCTTGAGCTGAAATTTCATCTTATATTGTGTATTAATGGATCGGAATATCATCTTCACTTAGCGCCAGTTTTATCTTTCATCCATCTTGTTCTGAAATGAATTTTAAATATTTTTGTTATTGACCAGAGTGATGTGCTGGTAACCTCTCCTCTGAGTCAAATTTGTGCCGGTCACACCATGTAGTGCATTCTCGCCATGACGCCCTTTTGTGTATTTTATAACTGTGCCTTATTAACTGTATTTTCTTCTTGTGTATTTAGTAATTTATTATCTAAAGACTTGTAATCTTGTTATTTTTAACTTTTTGGTTTAAGTATATGATATGTGTTGCTGTAGCTTAAGTTTTTTGATGGTGTAAAGCGCATCGAAGTTTTTGCATTCTGCGCTATATAAATTTTTGTTATTATTATTATTATTATTGATTGCATAGCTCACATGGTGCTACATTTTGAATTTCTCAGTTTTGGTTGACAAGGGATACATTAATTTCAATTTACACACATCAAAATTTTTCCAAGTTTTTGTAATTCTATTTGAAAATTTTACTACATTAAAAAATAATCATATTTCAGAATTTCTTGTAACATTACATCCATAGACAAATCCATCAATGAATGTAATGATTTTGCTCCTCCCGTCTTGTCATTTAAAAGTCTGGAGTAAATGCTAGATCATTCGATCCACTAGACAGACACCATACTGTACAACCAGGTAAACAAGGATTCCGCAGATTTGCTTGCTTATGCTATGCTATGCCTTATTATCAATTGTACATGCACACCCTGTGCATGCATTGCTGACAGTGTGCATAATGAGTATTTCTGGACAAGACGGAACGGAACTACTTTTGAGAATGAAAATACTAGGGGGCTTGCATGGTGGATAATTCACCACCCTAAGGAGTCAACTTCTGAGAGCTAATAATCTGATTGGCAAGGAATTATCATGGGGTTGTGCCATTTAAAGGTCACGGGCAACCAAAAAAAAAATATTTGTGTACTATTAGTTATATCCTAATTTTTCCATCCAAAATGATAAAATATCATTTGTTGGGGTTTGTTTCAATTTTGGTAGCTTTTAACCCTAACAGAACCAAATCTCACTTCAGAAAATCACGAAAATGCATTAAGTCCAGATACGTCACAGACGGGGGTTATATACAGGGACCAAATCGCTGCTCGGGCAGCGTCTCATCACTCGCTTGGGAAACGGAGGTCCCTGGTTCGAATCCTGATGAAAACACACATTTTTCATCATCCTTTCCTTTTCGAGGAGGTAAGCTAGAAACGAAAAAAGTTAAATTATCAGTTAGGGTTGCTCCGACTGATATAAAAATATGTCTGTTGCAGAGAGCTAAGCAAAAAAAATCTTAATTCCAAAATTTGAGCCAAATTGGACAAACGGTTTTTGAGATATTGCTGTTTAAAGTTTCTTTGTATTCTATTGTTTTTACCAATATATTGATGATAATAACAAACGTATGTTTATTTTGCAACATTAGTGAAAATTTCTTGAGATTTTGGGGACTGTAGATGACATTTTTTGGAATGTTATAATACAGTTTCAACACTGTTTACGCACGACAGAAATCAGACAAATCGTCAATAATCATGATAAGTACATACGACGGAAAACATTTATGAAAGGTAGGGTCTCACAAAAGCCTGGTTTCGCTTCAAGTTATGAATTTTTATATTTTACAAACACAAATATATGTTTCAAATTGCTGAAACTATTGAAAACGATGATATTTTGAAAATAATGAATTATTTTGGCAATTTTGAAAATTTGACGCGGGTATTTTTAGTGTCCAAAAAGTGATGCGGGTGGGTAACGATAAACTCGAAATCGACTTGTGCACGCCTAATGCGTGTGACAAACATATCAAGCAGTGTGCTATGTATACCCTCTTCTAATCCGTGTTTGATTAGGGACACACCGTTAGATATATCCAAAGCTAGGGGGGGTAGGAAATTGGGTTCAAGGTTACATGTTTGTCGCGACCCATTTGGGAGAAGGTTTATTTTCTAAATTACCTGCTTTTCCCCCTTTCCATGGGAGGATTTTTTTCTTCTGGCTTTGGAGAGGAGATTTTTTTCCCCAAACACTTCCTACCCTCCCCAATCCCCCAACCCTACACACCCTCACCCCCATCCACCACCCCACCCCACCCCTTATATTATTTAAATATACTTGAAACATGAAAACATTGAAACTTTCTTGACCACTAGGATGAAAGGATTCATGTCAACCAAGTGAAAATATATTAAAGCCTTAATGTATCTTTACATACAGATTTCACTTCAGAACTTGTCTGTACCAGGCCTTGTGTTTTTAAAATGTCTGAATATGCTACAAACAGCACTTTAAGTTATTTAAAAGTGCTATAGGTGTGCATTTTAAATCTAATTGTACACCTGTTAAAACTTAAAAAACTTGTGCAAGTGAGACTTATCTAATACAATTTTTTTAAATAGATAAAAGTGGTTGATTTTATTTCAAATCAGCATGGTACCCCTGGGCAGCTTTTCTACCTGAGTAGTGAACTACCGGCCGCGTGCCCGAAAACAAAATGATAGCTTCCAGGTAACATAAAACACCAGGAATTTCCCTTTGAGGGGAGCCTCATTGAACCCCTATAGGATTTCGGGGAAGCTATTAACCCTAACTCCCAAACGCTTAAAAAAACTATCTAAGTCCGAATACGTCATACAAAAATATCCCGTTTCCCCTGGGATTTGAACCCTTGACCTCTCGCATCTCGTTCCAATGTCCAGCTATGGCATGCCACTGAGTATGGCCTGCCATGGCTGCACTTTCGTGCCCATCCATATCCCCGGTCTATGACGTATTTGGAATTAGGTGAATTTCTTGATTTTTGCTTGTTGGATTTTGTTGGACTGTGTCGTGTTAGGATTATGGTAGCATGTCTACTATGCATTTATATACCTTCATAACCCTCACTCCCAAACGCTTAAAAACCATCTAAGTCAGAATACGTCATACAAAAAATTCCTGTTTCCCCTGGGATTTGAACCCTTGACCTCTCACATCCCGTTCCAATGTCCAGCTATGGCACGCCACCAAGTATGGCCTGCCATGGCAGCACTTTCGTGCCCATCCGTATCCCCGGTCTATGACGTATTTGGACTTAGGCGAATTTCTTGATTTTTGCTTGTTGGATTTTGTTGGACTGTGACGTGTTAGGGTTATTGGAGCAACTGCAAATTTCAAATGTTAGCCCCTGAAACACTCATTTCTTTTGGGGAAAAGACTCAAGAATCACTGATTGTTTTAACAACCATAGATTTTCAAAAATCTACAGTTATAATATAAAATTACTTTGAATAAACAAAGTTTGGAGAAATCTATGCAATAGAAAATAGCTTGTTGTGAAAGGATTTTTCCCACTTGTTTATCATTATGGATCCTAAACCCCTATCTTCCTAAAAGGGGTGGTTAACACCCCAACCCCCTCCCCTAACGGATGATCGCTGTTTGCACAAAAAAACAAGATGAAGCGACCCTGAGCATATAGGTCATTGTTTTTACATCCTTTGCGGTCATTTTGATGAAAATAAATCGGGGGTACCTCCTAAGGTGGGGTTATGACAGGCTGCCAAGAGGGTGGGGGGGGGGGGGGGAAATTTGCCACCTCAAAAAATTTTAAATTGCCAATTTGAAAAATATCTGCATGATATGGGCTTGAAACTTGCAGGACATGTTAGAATTGTCGATTCCTTCATTTAGGCCTATTAGCAAAAAAATCAGAAATTTAGAACTTTTAAAACAATTTTATGAAAAAGTGGCCATTTTTGCCCAGAGTTGATTTTTTTCCTGATACAGAAATACTTTGTGACATCATTATTATGTAACGCCTCGACCGATTTTCATGATCTTGGTATCAATGGAAAGAGGATATCCTACGCTGTACTATAGTACCAGGTACCAAACAATATAACTTTGGTGGTCTCAAGTTTAAAATCCCCCCCCCCCCCTCCGGAAGACGTGTTACAAAAAAGGCCCAGGAAGACGTTTAAGGGTTTAAGAATTCCTGTTGGAGGCAATTCGTTAAAATAAAATATCCCTGAAATTGCACATATTTTCAGTAATCAACATGTGCTTATATTCAGATTACTCCATCCAATCAAATGAATTACATGCTGTTATCAGCCAGGACTTTTCACACAATGTGACATGTATTTCTTATTCACAAACATGTTTGTTGGGACACACGACGACACCATAAAATAAATGGTCTTAATTTAAAAATTACGAATTTAAACTGCAAACATCACCTCCAATTGAAATCTTTCAAAAGCCAACCCAATCAATGATTGGCAAGTGAATCTACAGTGGCCTTAAATGAAATATCAAACCATAGCTGAATTCAAACAAACTACAAATTCTTCTACAAACCTGCCAGGAGCCCTAAGGGGATACACGTTACCATAGCGACACAAGTCTGTCGTCACTCTTCTTTGCTCTGACATTAGGAAATTAAGATTACAGGTAGGTTTTAACACTGTCTTGTCAAAACCTTGAGTTTAAATTCATTTGTGATGCGATTTGTGGAAACCTGCACATTGCAAATCCTACATGTTACTTCTTTCATAGGTCTCCACTACATCTCACCACATTGTGCCAATATCATAGTAACATGTTGGGTATGCAATGTTATGTGTTGTTTCCAAGTCATATTTATAATATGAATCCCATGAAATCTACAAATCTTGTTATGGACTACAAAGTTTTATGAATTTGAATCTCTACCTGAAAATGTATTAATTGTAGTTCTTATTAAAACATTTGGTATATTGCAACCTGCAAATCAGACCTTTTCCAAACAAAATATGCAGATGTTGAAATGGATAGTGGGATTTGATCAACTTTTTCACTTTATCATGAAAATCAACATGGAGATTATTTGTAAGAGCAACAATTCCACGATTTACAAGATTTTAATATTTTGTAACATCCCATGCTTTACAATGTGTGGGTGCATACTACAGCCTGTGCATTTATTTTGAACTTTATTTCTTCTTTTCCAATTTCATTTTTTCCCTTTCCCATGCCATTTATGTTTGTTTTTCTCAGAAATGCATTTCTGTTTATAATCCCAAATACCTCAAATTCTGCTTTAAAAAAAAGAGATTCCACAAAGCAGAAAACTTTGGACCTTAGCTTAACTTTTTCCTGCAGGAATTGATGATTTACCTAAATAAAAAAGTACAATCTTACCCTTGTAGTAGAATTGGGCACATAAGATCTCTATTAGAGATTAAAATTAGATTTAAAAAGTGTGCACTATGATAGTAATAAGTATCTCCAAGATTTGAACCAGAAATCTTTACTATCCCATTTCTACCAATCTGTGACCTCCTACTCTAAAATTTCTCTGATCTCCACAACAGTAAAATTTTGCAAGATTTTAGTTTGGTACTAAAATTGTCTTTGATCTCAAAACCAGCAAAATTTTACTACATTTAGTTTGATGTTGCTTGGTGGGAAAGGCCATGTGAATAATTTGTGCTTTTGATTTATAATTGCATCATTTGTGAGGCAGTCAAGCTAATGAGCCGGGTTAAAAAATGGTCAAGAGATTTTTTTTAAATGGGCACTGTTTCTCCCATCCCATGATATAATTTTAAAGGGGCATTGGACAAAATTTTGAAATTGTATTTGTGGATGATTTGTACACTTCTTATGCTAGAAAATAACAGTCAATTACTAAATATCGGGAAAATTTTGAACAAAACCTTCAGAACAAGTTAAAAATTGTAATTTTATTTCGTTTGTTAATATTGGGTATGGGGCTATTCTTTAAACATATTTATTGGTGCTAAATATCCAGAAAGGGCCAAAGATTCATATGTAAAACATTCCTTTCACATCATAGATTGCAGATAAATCAAAACAAGTTTGAAGTTTGCTCCCATATTTGGTCACGATCAACAACACGTGAGCAGGGTTCTATTTTTCCAATTACCACTAATACTTCAAATGATGCAAAAATCTCCAAATGCATGGGGAAAAGTGGGATGATGCTGAACTTGTCCAATACCCCTTTAAAATCCACTCAAAATTGGTAAACATCTATTTGAGAATCTCTTTTGACTACATTGCAGAGGCCTGTAAGTGATGTAAATAGGATTTGAAAGGAAAACAATACATTTCAAAATTTGAGCCAATTGTGATAAAGGTTTTCAAAAGTTGGCATACTTCTTGTTGTTCTTAATTTTTTTCAACTCAATATACTGACAAAGATAATGAGAAACAATAACAAAATTTAACAAATATTTTCATGAACTTCACTTTCCTTTTCACTAAAAAATGTTTGCCAATCATAAATTGAGACAATTAAATACTGGCAATATGCTGTAAAAAGGGAAAAGGTGCATAATACGGTGTGGTTGTGCACATTTTAAATGCCACGCTAGCAAGCTTAGCGATACCTATTTTGCCATATGCCTCAGAGGGGATGACATTTCCACTCTCAATAAGGTGTTCCGTCACTACTCGCACACATACATTCAGTAGAGAAAAGATTTCTTATTTTGATCAATCTACGTTTATGTTTTGACTGATAGAAAATTCATTTTCTAGAAATACAAGTGCAGTGCATGGCATGGCATTTCACATGCTAAGACAGATTGCGTCATACTCGATGACATTTTAATATTAATTTTGATTTTTCTATAAAGCATCGCAACGTTTTTCTCTCCAGTTTTGTCTAGACTTCAAATTTTTTTTACTGTATCAACACCATAACAACCTATTCATGTGCAGATAGTTTCTTAAAATTGTGAAATAATAAATCAAAAAATGTATATTTTTAACTCAAAATAATTGTGGAAATACATATATTTGATAATGTTTTAATGAGTAAATCAGAACTAATTAATGTCAAAACTTAACACAAAATAAAACATAATGCAACAATTTTTCATCAATTCATAATCAATATATAAAATATAGGTATATTTTCAAATCTGGATCAACCCTAACCTTGGAATCTGATTCAACGCTAATTGGAAAATGCATAGCCATGATTAGGTTTCAAGTTTATCAGAGTTAAAAGACAAAACACAAACCGCCTTACAATTTTTTATCAATTTATAATCAATATCACTTAAAAACATGTATTACATCTATCTATTTAATCAATTTTACATTTCACTTGCTTATATAATAATAAATCAATGTCATGTGCACAAGGATTCACATCTCTTTTATAACTCCACCCTTTATAACCACTGTCAAGGTAAAAACTTTATTATTACCATGTAAATAATTAATGGGGGAAATATCAAAATCGATAAATATCATGGGTCAACATAACTCTGTGCTTATCATTGATCATATATTGTGAAATTGCCAGATGGCAAAACCATCAATTGCTTCAAATTCATGCGATTAATTATCACAAATATCATGCAATTTCGTACTTTATAAACAGAGATATCTACCATTATATGTATTTTATATTTTGTACGTGAGGACACCATACAATAAAATGTGGTATATAAATAAACTTAATCCACCTTTTTTCTAAAAATTACTTGGTAATTGTGATGGTATTCTATGCATCTTGTCTGCCGGTCAAACAACTCCCACGTAATTTGACGTCATACCACTTGCTTGCATCGGGATAACAAAGCACTGATACATGCAAGACATCTATCTACAATGATGGTATTTAGGATAGAGATAGAGTGCTCACAGTCATGTGACAATATTTCCTGGTAAGAATCTTTGCTTTGCAATGCAGTAAGCTTAGGTATTCTAACTACTTGATGTCATTTTGTTTGTTTGTTTGTTTGTTTGTTTTGTTTGTTGTCACTTATTTCCAAGATGGGTTTTAATATCCAATTTGACTTGAAAAGTGCACAGGTGCAATCTGTCCCATTCAATTCATCTTCGGATGGAAGGTAGATTTTCTTGTAATTGTTGATAAATATTTTATTCTGCATTATATTAAAAGGGAGAAGCAACATTATATCATATAAGACGTGGAAATGTAAGACTGCATACAACTGTACATTTATTCCTTTCCTGACATAAGCTGAAAGAATACTATTCAGGCTTAGAGCAGTCTTTGTGCAAATGTCAGCTTGAGGCAGTTCTACTTAGATCTTATGAAGATAGCAAAAGTGGTTGCAGGAAATAGATCAAAACAATAGAAGAACTGCATACATTGTAAACGTTTGATTTGTTTAACATCTATTCTATAATTCTACAATTCATGAAAATGTACTGACAAAATGTGAGAAATGATCAATGAATGCAAGTAATTTTCTAAAGATGACCATTACATATCCAGGGACCATATATCAGAGAATGGAACTCGAATTTTTTTTTTCAACAGGGATCATCCAAAACACAGGTGATTTATGAACACCAATAGATCACCTATTCATTCCTATGCAAAACAGCCTCCAGATCATGGCAGATATCTTGGCTAAAAAGCGATTGGTTGCTTTAACTCTTTGATTTATTTTGAGATTATAATCTAGAAGAGCCTACAAAGTGAAAAAATATATAGGGTAACCTTGATAATTTTTTGCTAGGTCGCCTCGAACATAGGATATGCTCAAAATTTCATTTTCTCTAAATCGCTACAAAATTTCTCTACACACTGATGTGAAAATCTGCCCTCATATTTGACAAAAACAGCAAAACTATAGTAATCTTTAACCAGCCTGACTACATTTGACGGTCCTAAGAACATGATTTAAAAGAAATTTGATCAAAAAACCTAGTTCCCGCCATTTTTGAAGCTTTTAATTTAGAGAGGGCAACCAAAATCGCATTGCTCTGTACGGGCCAAAAGCTTTTATTTAGTGATGTTTGTCCTTAATGGGATTTACATTTTTGAAACATTTCTTTTTTGTATTGCATTAACCTATTTAGACAAAATCCATAATATAAATTTCCCTTTCATCATATTAGAAGAGATACACGGGCCGAGGGGGGGGGGGGGGGGCACGTGCCCCCCAGTCTTAAGAACACACACCACCAATAGATCGCCTATTCATTCCTGCAAAACAGCCTCCAGATCATGGTGGATATCTTGGCTATAAAGCGACTGGTTGCTAAATACTCTTTGATTTATTTTGAGATTATAATCTAGAAGAGCCCACAAAGTGAAAAAATATATAGGGTAACCTTGATAATATTTTGCTAGGTCGCCTCGAACATAGAATATGCTCAAAATTTTATTTCCTCTAAATCGCTACAAAATTTCTCAACACACTGAAAATCTGCCCTCAAATTTGACAAAAACAGCAAAATTATAGTAATCTTTAACCAGCCTGACTTCATTTGACCAACAGAACATGATTCAAAAGAAATTTGATCAAAAAACCTAGTTCCCGCCATTTTTGAAGCTTTTAATCTAGAGAGGGCAACCAAACACTTGCTTTTGCATTGCTCTGTGTGGGCCAAAAGCTTTTATTTAGTGAAGTGTGTCCTTATTGGTGTTATGAACCCATAAAACAAATTGCCATATTGAAGCTGCGATAAATTAACAATGTTAAATAGGTTGGTTGTTAAGGAATTAACATAAGATCACATAATGAAATTACTGTTATAAATGGACAGATGGTTAGTGATGAGCAACAAGAAAATTATTGTTTTATGTCAAAAATGCTGTAACTTGGTCATGGATTCAAGGCTTTATTGAACGAAAATGCAGCAAATTCTTTGCTGCTGATTTTTGTAATTGCCCAAAATTGGTTGCATATTATAAGTCAAAATTAAAATCAATTTCTGATTTTGAGATTTTGAGATAATATTCAAATAATAAATGTAACAGAGTACAAAATAATGGACTATTTTCTCCTCTTAAGGGAAAGACCCAAGGAATTGAAATAATTGAAATTTTGATTTAAACAAGTTTTTTGTAAGGAACATATGCAACACATTAGTATGATAAAATATTTACAAAATATAGCGCTGAAATTTGATTTTACTGCTTCAAGGCAACACATCGTTTTCTCCGTAATTTGGTCAAACTGCTTCATTTTTGGTAACGGTACTCGTCTTTACATTATCTGTGTCACCACAAAGCTAGTTCATTGAATTTTTGCCCTCAATTTGAAATATTGATTTTTTGCATACATAATTAGCGGTCAAAGTTCATTTAGGCGGAAAATCGCTAATTACATATGGGATTTGAGTTTGATTCAGAGAGTACCAGACACACTAAATTGAACAATATTGAGAGCCCGAAACAAGGGCTAGGTCAAGGGCCTTTTATTTTGAAATTTGATAGTGAATGAAAAATCACTCTCCTCAAAATTTGTCAGATGATCTGTAGTTGAGTGATTTTTATACATGGGCATTTTCACGGTAACGGAAGTACAATCACAGAATTTTTCTGTATTTCAAACACATACATTGCCAAAATTGAATTGGATAAAATAAAACTAATTCCATATTTAGTTGAGTATACCTGAAAGCATTCATATTCAACAGGAATTTTTTCATAAAAATTCCTCTGTCGCAAAATATGCATATTAATGAGGTCGGTCACGGAAGGACAGCAAAACGGACATGGTTTTTAACATTGAGTACATTTTTGTAATTTTTTATGAAAGTCATGAAGAAATTTTATTTCAAAGTTACTGAATGCATTGCTTGGTGTTTCTGCAATAGTTTGTCACATTCCACATCAAAATATTCCCTACGGTTATGTTTTAACAATGCGAAATGCGAAGGGATCATGGTCACGGAAGGATGGTAACGTAAGGACAATTTGTCCGCTGATTTTTGGGTGCACTGAACCAAGCCTGGTCAGGATTAACAAAAAATACAACCTCATGTGTGAATTTGATCCTTATTTAAGCCATTTAGAACAATAACGCCCAAGTAAACAACCAAGAATGGGTTGAAAAAATAAATAAAAATTACTACTTTTCATTATGAAAATCAAGAAATTTGACCAAAAATTAGGTTTTTTAAAGAAATTTCATAGACATATTTGTTCAGTCTTTTCAAAATTAGGTTCATTTTAAAAAATAGCTTTCTTTTGATACTAAATATATGGTGGTAGCATTTTTCATTGAATAGTTACATCCTTTTTTCAATATTTTTCTCATGTCCACTTTTTTGTGAAAATGCCCACATCATAAATCAGTTACAAAAATAGTTTGCAATAAAAAATTGATTGTTTGTCTCACTTTCCCCACACGAGTTAGATTTTCCTTCCACATCTCATTGGTCAAAATGCTGAACATGAAGTTCATTTCAGATTTTGTTTTTTTCATATAAATTTGATAAAATTGGCAAAAAAATCCTCGCAATGACTCCCTTTTTCCTTCAGAAATCAACGATGATTATTCTCTAGACTAGAATACTTCAAAAATAAATTTGTATGCAGAAATTTGATAATCATTAAGACCTACTATCGCCTTTATAAGTAAAAAAAAATGAATAAACACCACATATACCCACTGGATGGTGACAATATCTAGGTAATTGGGACAAATAATTATTTTTTCATCTTAATAATATATATATTTTTATAAACTGCAGCCTGAGACCCAAAATAAAAAAGGCAACACATGACAAATATAATTTGGAAAATGCGGACTTTGTCGGAATTTTAGAATACTTACCATCGAGTGCCTGCCGGGGTTTTTTTATTTAAAAATTGAGTTTAGACTTGGCAAAATGTCCCAAAATTACGAAAATGTAATTTTTGGAAGCAATACTATAAAGTGTTAAAAAATGAAGCGCCCCCTGTCACCCATGACTTTTGATTTTTTGGGGCTTATTGGGTTTGTTTTTGGTAAATATGGATACCTCCAAACGAATTGGCTAAAAGATGCTTACTTTTTCTGTTATGGCCATTTGTTGAATTAAATTCGGGATCCCAAATTTAATTCCATATGTATTAGTATAGGAAAGCATGCATGTGCTTTTTATCCATTTTTGGGTGATAAAATTTATACAGGTTGTCCCAATTTGATATTAATGCAACGAGCAAATAAACAATATTTAAAAAAAGTTGCCAAAAGATTGAATCATAGTAATATATGTTTTTCAAAAGTGGAGTAATTACTCTACAACATGCCGTTGACCCCGTTTTATTTTACCGCTCCAGTCCAAAGATATGAAGAATTCAAGAAAGCCCTTTAAATCTACTTTGGTCCGATTTGTAAGTTTAGACTTCCAGCTAAAAAAATGCAAACTTGTAATGGAGAGAATTCTGCAACCAACTAGAGCACAATCAATCCAAACTAATCTTACCTGGCCTGTACCTAACATTAGGTGATGTTTTAAGTTCATTTTGAACTTAAACAGATCAAAATATTTTAAATTAAAGTACGGATCTTACTGATACTCTCATATTCCTTGAATCTGTTACTTCTGGTGCGACAATTTGGTAGTTTAGGATACAAATGCAATATCTACCAAAAGAGTCAAAAAATAAAGGATTCTAATGAAAGATGTCAACCAATAATAAGCCTTTAACCGAAATCACGGAATAAAACTGAAGACAAAGGAGTTTAAGAACTCAAGAAAGTTAATGATTCAACTGGCCCGTCAAGAGGATGCAACAGGTTGACTAAACCAGACACAACAACCTGCTTTTAATATATCAGCAGATCATCATTAAACTGAGTCCTCATGTCATGAAATGGGTTCAAGGGATGCTTCTCCTAATCATGTGATGTTTTTAGCAATTTCCATTCAAAGTGTGCCCAATGACGTCACCAGAGGTGAATCTTTACAGTTTAACAAATCGGACCATCAAGATTTTTTTGGTCTTTACAAAATGTGCAATAACTTTTGATTCAGACATCCAAATTAAATAAATCATAAATCCTGTAAAAGCCAATGGTCTACTCTATAATATTACTGTTACATGTACGTTTGCTCACCATTGTGCTCTGTTCTCTCAAAATAAAATTTCAAAGTTCGTTGCGTTTTTATTGGGACACCCTGTACACTTGAAATTTAAAACGCTTTTAGATAGTCACATTCCTCCACTATATGCTGTTTTTACTATAACCATTTTTATCAAAATCTTATAGTATTGCTTTATTAAAGTGTCATGTACAAACACCAAATATGTGATGACTCACCCCGAAAAGGGGGACTTTGCGACAGAATACTTGAAAGTGATGAAAATAGGCAGCAAAAAATAAAGAAAACAATAAGAATTTCCAGCAGATTTTCTGTTGTAAAATTTGATCGCCCTGATCAATTTCAACAAGTAAGGTATCATTTTGAAGCTTAGAAAATGCTGATGAAATGGTAATATCAAAATTGATATCATCTTCGAAGACCTCTTTCAAAGGGTGAGCCATCACATATATTCTAGGCCTATAGATCTTTTTGTAAGTCCTGATGAGATGACAGCATTGTTTCTCCTGCATTGAATTTTCAGAGAAAATGATCTATTTTCTTCTCTTAATAAGTTTAATTAATCCATTAGTACACTGTCTTGAAAAGAGAATCTGTTGGCAACTTGATTAAATTTGAGCATAGATTGTAAACTTGGTAAAGCAACTGTGGTTCAATATGTGCAATCTAGAATCTATGCTTTATGCATGTATGCTAACATTCATGACACATTGGCTTACAGTAACTTCTATTTTTAGCACCATTTTGTACCAGAAAGGAAGAGCATGGATTGCTTGAATCACTTTAACAATGTAAGTTTCAGAACTTCATTTTGATCTAGTTTAATTTCAAAGTGACACTTTCATTATTCTGAGATATTGCAATTATGATTTACAGGACCTTGAAAATTGGTTTACTTGGTCCAAAGTTTTAATTAAGAAAAGAAAATGTTATATATCTTAAAAACGCATGTCATTTTGTACATCAGGGCCCATATTCATGAAACACCGCTAATTCTAGTTGGTTGCTAACCCTTTTGACAAATGTACAATAGGTTAGCAGCCAACTAGAGTTAGCAGTGTTTCATGAATATGGGCCCATGACACCAGGGCCCATTTTCATGAAACATCGCTAACTCTAGTTCCAGGGCCCATATTCATGAAACACTGCTAATTCTAGTTGGTTGCTAACCTATTGTTTACCTGTCAAAATTTGACAGGCAGACAAAGAGTTAGCAGCCAACTAGGGTTAGCGGTGTTTCATGAATATGGGCCCTGACATCCAGGCAGATCTGACAATTGTCCAACAATTATAATGACTATAATTATTGGATTTAATTCGTGAACGCGTAATCAGAGCCTTGTGCGTACACGCGAACTAAACAACCTTGAAAATATACGCTCGCGTCAGGGATCACTGTGTACTTGTTATAAATACGCGTTCACGAATTAAATCCAACAACAATAGTAGCATCTATAGACACTCCTCAGTGTAATTTTAGTTCTGATTCATCTCATCTTTTCAAAACGAGATTAGAGCATTGTACCATAGAAGACATTCTTAAAATTGCTCTACTACATGTAAACACTTTTTTTAAAACCACTTAAAAGAAATTACAGGTCAGTCAGCTTCAGTTGTTGCAGCGCTGCATATCAGATTTATTCAACCTCACAATCCCATTGAATTTAAGCATTTGAAAGGCTGAAGTTGTAAATTCTTGTACAAAATCATTCTAAATCGAAAACGTTTTACTTGTATTTAGTAAGTGTTTACTTGTAAATTGGTTGGTCATATTCAAAATTTGCTCTCTGCAATAACATATGCAATGTCTGTCGATCTGTCTGTTTGTT
>JXSR01S043464.1:3170-15670 GCA_000969725.1 Ophiothrix spiculata | reverse complement strand
CACTTGGGTGCTGGGAAACTCGCACTATACACATAATATAACTATACAGGTTTTGAAAAGCCGTCACAAAAATTCTTATTCAAGTACATGTAAATGCTGGTAAGCTTACGCTACATGATCAATATTTCCTCAGTTGATCTATTTATTTTGTGGTGGCAAGACTATAAGTGTCAATTTAGATTACATAAAATATGGTTATTTATTGTGTCACTAGTTATGGTCTTATGAACCCATTTTTAGGCCCAAAAATGTATATATATACATCACAGACTACATGGCACGGTACATGGCATGTCAAGATGTAAAAAGGGGACAGAATGGCTAAACACTTCCTTCTCTACTTTTTTTTTTTACAATGATGTTATTAATTTTTTTAAAAGTTTAAAGGTAAGATTGGGTTAAAATGTTGCCTCATTGTACAGGCAAACCCATCTGTTGATAAGTATACATTTACACTGGAGAAATACTTATTCTACATTGCATTTTGACATTCTAATAATGAGTGTGTCATATTGCAAACAAAAACAGACAAAGAATGATATACCTGAAAATTGAACACTTTTAAGGTAATGCCAGGATTCCACATGGCTATGAAAACTGTTGAAAACTTATTTGAATCAAGAAAGGCCTAATAGAATCAAAACAAACAAACAAAATCACATCATTTGCTCAGATAATATTATTTTCAGCCAAATTTCTTTTCTTAGGGATTTTCTATCAGTATTCGTGTGTTTCTATTTAACTAATTTGTAGAACTAGTACCGTTCCCCTGATCACCCTTTCCCATAGTTCCAATAATTGTAACTCAGGACCAAGTGTCCAGAGTTACAAGGAATATGTGGAGTTACATTGCCGTTTAAGCTTTCTAAGTTTTGACATGAAATAATTAAGAAATTAAAAACCCAAAAAAATTTCTCTCAACACAGACAACATCTTTAAATAGTGTAGAATCATTACAAAACTAATTTAAATCCAAAGATGAAATTTATTATCCAAAATCTGGACATAAACAAAGTTGAGGTTGTCAAATTCGGAAACCCAATGTTGCAGCTTACAAGGTAAGTTTTGGCCTCAAAATCACACATTGTGAATCTAAATGTTAACAAATTACCTATCATGAGATGCACAAGACTCTCAAGAAGCATATTAATCATAAAATTTGTAAGCAACTTCAATATTTTGGCTGAATTTGCGGTGTGGACTTAGCCTCAAGATGCTCTGTATACACATGCTTAAATGGCAGTTTTACTACATAGTATTTCCCATGACTTGACACTAAGTCAAGTCATGGTGCCAGGACTACCTTTCCCATGGACCCAGCAACGAGCCCAGGCAAGCAATCAGCTCAGTGTGGCTTAGGGATGTTGGACACTGAGTGGATGTTGGACAAGACACTGTAAACAAGGCTACCTAATTTGTTTCCAAATGTGTGGTTGGTAATCTAAAAATGCAAAGTATATATAAAGTAAGAACTCTTAACTAAAAATAATTTGGTAGTTACAAAGAAGTTGTATGATTTTATTAATATATAGTGGTTTACTTATAGAAACACTATCTTTAATTTTTACTTCTCCAGAGAAGAAAAATTCAAAGAACAAATAATTGCCTATTTTGCAATAAATATTAAAGTTCAACAGGAATGGTTATGGATACAAGTTAATAGTCGAAAGAACTTTATAACAATGCAATAATAGTCATTTAAAATGGAATCTCACATGTAAGTGATAGTGGCTAATGCCTTTAAAGCTGCATTTTTGCCGACATTGTTAACCGTTAGACTCAAATATCAATATCCAACGCAAACTTATATAATGTCACTGTGTGGCAGACAAAAGGAAACATGTTGTATAATTGCCGTAAGTATAAAAACAGCATGTACTGATGAAATAATAATGTGTTACTAAATTACATGCAAGAAAGATGAGTAGAGGCCCAGTTTGGTGCTTGTCATGATACTGGTGTTAGATTGATGAGATACAGTTTTGATATATGATATGAAGATAGATTATTTCTACGTAAAATAAATATGCTGAGGATACAGCTATCAATCATATCAAGATCAGAGAGAATAAAAGCATGGTTTTAAAGGGAAAAGTCATGATTTATGGGCCTTTGCTTTGCTGTTGTTGTTGTTGTTAGGTTACTTTTTATCACAGGGTTACTCAAAAAATGTAGGTATACAACTGTGGACTTCCGACTTAAGGTGTTACGGAACTGACTTTTTGTCCAAAGTAGGGCCAATGGAACTGATTTTTTTGTCCAACTTGAGGTTTTATGAACTGCATTTCCCCATAAAAATATGGCTTGGAATTGAAAACTAGCAAAATTAGTTTGATAACTATAGAAAACCCCTTTTGGTCCATTATCATTGAGGGGTCTCTGGATCTGAAATAATCTTTAAATGGGCATCTTAAGGAATGGAAGAGGAGGCTAGAAAAGGGGGCCTTAAGGGCGCACATACCTGTACCTTCCATCAATGTAAGTGAACCCCCTCTTCCAAGCCTTGTATAAAAATTCCAGCTTGTAAGATTCCTTGACTGATACGTTTAACTAATCCAAAACATAAATCTGTTTGTGTTTGCAGTAATGTCAAATGAGAATAAAATGGAGAAATGTCTAATTATGGTCAGGCCCAAACAATAAAACACACAACAGCCTATTGCAAATGTCGAAAAGGCTCTGGAACTACTTATATTTGTGAAAACTAAACTCGATTGTGAAAAATTATGTTAAATCTTCTTGACATGCAAAACAAAATTCAACAACCATTGAAACATACTTTACATCTTTATTTCTTTTTCTATATTTTTTGTGTGTAGTTATCATGTTTTTATGTCTCCTTTTTTTTATTTGAATTAAAACTCCTCGGGTGAATTTTAAGTGTTAAATATTCCTCACGGTGTTCGTATAAAGATATGAAATGTGCTAAAGAAACATATTTATATTTCAAGGCTCTGGAACAAAAACGTATTCTTTACATGGTGAAGTATGTAATATTATTACACTACTGTGTTTTCATGACATGATAAGTGTTGAGCTAACTTACATTAAAAAACATGGCTATGTGACATTTCCAATCAAATAAACAACACATAAATCCACTCTAAGCTATGTAAATATAAAATACAATCATTTTTGAAATACTGAAAACATATTGTATTTCATTTGTCTGTTGTTTTCTTTGAGTTCTAGAAGCAACACTGAAAGATCCCACTAACAAGGTGCCCCGCCCTATCAGCCATGACTTTTTATTTATTTTTTTTCTGACTGGGTTTGTTTTTGGTTAATATTGATACCCTCAAAAATTTACCCAAAGTTGCATACTTTTCAAGTTATGGCAATTTGTTGAATTAAATTTGGGATCACAAATTTAATTCCATGTGCTTTTGTATAAGAAAGTACATGTATGCATTTGCTGTATTTGCTTCACAAGAAAACATGTTAAGAGAAAAATAAGCATTTGGATGACCTAAGCTACACTCCCGGTCAAAAGTGTTAGCGCACCCTTAAATACGGGCAAAAACGTAATTATTATATCAAACGACCAAGACTGTGAAAAAATTCATGTTTTTATAGGTGCTTAATGTATCCAATATAAGAAATTTATGTTTTCTCTGATATTCGATCTTCCATAATCATGAAAATGGCCGATTTCCTTGACCATATACAAATACACCACACCCACTTTTTTATATGATCCTATATTGTTTATTATTCAATGCTCATTATCACCGTGTAGCCGTAAAGAACATTTTCAGGTAAAAAGTTTTCCAACAAATGTGCAGTTATGTATTTAAACTCCATTTATTATGTGCAGAAGAAAGTACACAATATGTTTAGCACGCCATATTTTCAAATGCGATAAATGCAATTCTTGTTGAGTTTTTTAGATATATTTATGTAAAATATAAATCTGAAAAAATATGGTGCAAATGATGAACAGTTCTCGAAATATGGCTGGTTAAAGGTTTGGTGCGCAAACACTTTTGACCGGGAGTGTATATAGTCATAATATTTCATGTTAAACTGTTTTAGGCCCCCCCCCCAAAAAAAAAAGGTTTGTCTCAGAAACCATTTGCAAAAATGCTATGCGCTATGTGATTTTTTATTTTTTTTAGGAAATTAGCTATGTGGTATGTTTCTTTTCGATCGCCCAACTTACGTGTGTGAAGTTCCGTTACCAACACGTTTGCGATAGCCGAAAACAGGAAACAAAAAAGTTGTAAATAAATAAATCTCACTTGAATTTAGAATAAAGTTACTAAAAAGTGCAATGATTCTGTGGATTTATTTTGCATATTGTCTCCATTTTTTGCCATGACCTTCCCAGCAAAGCTTGTATACGAGGTTCGCTGGTAATCAAAACACTGGGTACCAATTTCATTAAAACAAAGCTGCCGCGAATCATTTGCCTTCAGTCGCCATAGACATAAAGAAACTCGGACGGCGGTCAATCACTGGATTAATCTCGAGAAAAAAAAAAGAGGGCCACCGTGTAGCTCTATGTTCTAAATTCATTTTCACATAGCAATGCACATGGGTTTCTGAGACAAACCTGGGGTTTTTTGGCCTTAACTCAAATTAATTTTTGAATGCTTACAAACAATGAATTTTAAGAAAAGGGTTCTTAGATTGGACTTGTATAAACCCAGTGTATGGGTTTTTTTCAGGAAAAACATCTATGTAAAAATAAGAAAAGGTGTGTTTGTTTGTGTGTTGTTTCCTATTGGTCAACAATTATGCTAGACCTTGTGAGATTGTTATAGCTTGTTATTACCAGCACCAGGACAAACATCTAATCACACAAGAAAATCACATGTGATGTAAGAGTATGTTATTGAATGTTATGACATCTGAAGGGTTTCTAAATGCTATCATACTACATGCTGATAGAACATTCCCAGGTATGTTGTTAAACATATCAACTGATTTACAAGTGATATTTGAGCTTGCTTTAATAGGCCTACTCCGTTCATTCACACTGAGATTCCTCGAGTTCAAGAGACGAGCTAGCATGTTTTCTGATTTCCTAGCCAAATCTTAGCCCTCTTCAATTATTTTCACATTGTATGATTTCAAAATTACACAAGTATGAAAGCAGCATAAAGGGGGTAGCCTGTTTCTTTCTAGAATGCTTGACACATACTAAAATGATTTGCTTCATGATATTGGCTTACTAAGTTAAATAAATGGCACAGCCAGGCTCTCAATATTGGGTGAAATTATTGTTAGTACAGCCAGCATGTAAGACTAAAAAGTTTTCAAAATAGCATTTTAATACTGCTTTTACAAGTGTTTGAACAAAGTGAAGGAAATTTTGATCAAAAACTACTTCAAAATAATCAATATACAGCTGCTAGCTGTCTCTGACCGATATTTAAAAATATTGGGGGTGCACCCCACATCCCATCTGACCATGCAATTTTGTAGTTGAACTCATTCCAATCCTTGCTCCTTAGATTAGTACCCATTAGCATATGCCATTATTAGTTTACATCTTTGATTATCAACAAAAAAGATAATTTTTTAAAGAAATTTTAAAGATGATTTAACATTTATTTCATTCACCTTATTATTCTTACATGATGGATTTGGCTAAACTAGACATGGCAGCCTTTGGTTTCAAATCAAATTATTCAATGGCCATGGTGAAATCACATGACAGTTGATTCCCAGGGAAACTCAGATGCTTCTAAGATACAATGACCGAGCTTGATGAGTTTCTTGGTAATGTGTTGTTCCTTGTAAGCTTGCATCATGCATTGACCGCTCAGTCGGTGTTTATGGTCCAACCAGATGTGTAAGGTCACCAAGATTCATCCATATGATTAAGCTGGACCATCTAATCTGGGATAGTCCATGCATCAATATTCAAAAGTGTTGATTAATTGTCCCTGCATTGATATTTTGTCAAGTGATTTGTTGTTCTATCTGTTTATGTGTTTGTTTGTATGATTTGACATTTCATCCTGTGAGTGCAAGAAAATCATATCTGCACTGGCTGCCTTATGTGATTTTTATTTAATGCCTTGTCACTAGAATGCAATTAAAGCCTCAAATTTTGTCTGCCATATGTCAGTGGCTCTGAAATGGTTCTTCAGATGACAGTATCACCTGAAGAACCATTTCAAGAGCCACTGAGACCCAAGACTGGACTTTTATGCAAATTTATGAAAAACATCAGCTATTGCAGATACAACTTTTTGCAGTCATTTGACATTTGAAGTGGACATCTATAATGAATCGCAGCCTGGTTCCATATCAAGGGTGGACTTGATCTATTTAAAGTCTTGATCTTTAGGATGCAAATGCACATAGGCTCATGGGAGTATGGGGGAAATGTACATGTGTTTGTTATGATGCAATGAAATAGCTTAGTAAATATAGACAACACTCGCAAGGAAAAGTTTTGCGTTTGTAGATACAATTACCGTTTCTCATAAAGGGATATTTAAGTATTTTCTAGTAGTGAGAGAATTGGGAATTCGCTATAGTTTAGACATCGGTATCAATTCATCTAATGTAGACTTCTTCTGTGTAATCTATTCAAAGTGGATGATTTGGTATTGTGATCTATATCAGATGGGGGTATCATTTTAGTGGTGAAATGAGGTAGGTTGTAAGGCGCATAAAATTGAAAGTGATTTTTAAATATTGGTATAGTTGTCTTGATTTGAAACCATGTCAATCAATTTGTCTGAATAGATAAAAGGCTTAAAGGTTAACTATTTAGGTCATAGCTCACATAAATACTTTCTTAGCTTTTTAAAAGGTTCAGTAAAGTATATATAAGCTTACTTTAATATGGGAAGGATACAGAAAAGGTATACTTTAGGTCCAATGGTCCCCTTAAAAAATTGACCCTAACAATGACCTAACCCTAACTCACTAAACAATGACCTGACAATAACTCACTAACCATGACCCAACTTGACCTTAACCCTAAACATTACCTAACCCTTACCCTAAACCCTAACTACTGAACTACTAGAATGTGTGAATTATTTTTTTAATTGACAGTTTTTAAAATCGAATTAAAAGGATTAGGGTTCTGCCCAAATTGATTTTTCAAAGGCATATCACATGTGTTGGAAAAATTGGGACGAAATGCTGTTTGCCCCTCCTGACCAAAAAGTCTGGCTACACCACTGATTTTGATTAAGTTTAGAGCAATATTTGCCTGGAAAGAATGGCAGAAAACTGCATGGGGATCATGTGTGTCAGAGATTCAGGATTTCAGGATCAAACAATTTGTACACTAACAGACTGGGTTTGAATGTTTACAATAAAATTTGCAATCGGTCACACCTTGTGAAAATAAAAAGTTGTAACATAATGTTTATTGTTAAAATGACACATATACTCTTAATAGCAGCAGACATCATCGAACATTGGTTTACTTTCTCAATATAATGGTATGTGTAAAATAATTGTTAATATCTATTGAATTTCCAGCAAATTAATTTTAAATCGCATTCTGCAGAAAATAATTATATCATTCAATTGATTATTACATGTTTTTCAAACTGAAAATATCCACTTTGTTTGAAGAAACATTAATTGAGGATTAAACATCTGTTGTTATCAATGTCGAATTTAAATCTGCACAATACAATTGCTCTAATAAATTTGGTGTTTTTTTAATATTATGAAAACATTTAATGATCAGATTTAATTTCCAATTGTACTGTGCTTCACATTAAACCACGTCATTTATCCATTTGAACCATATGTGGTGTGTTTCAAGTTCAATACAGAAATAATTTTTTAAGTGCAGAATGAAGAAGACAAGTTTTACAGTATTAACTTGAGGTTTTAATAAGGCCTTGATAAGACTTACTCAAAAGCAGAGCATGGTATGATGTGCAGACGGTTAAACCTTTGTATTTTGTTTATTTTTATAGCAAGTGAAACAATTTCTAACACCCAAGTCTCAGTTTGTTTTTGGACTTTTTCATTCTCTTGAAAATTATTTAAATGGTACCTAACATACTTAGGGAAAAAGTATACATTAGGTCCCATTAAAAAGTGACCCCAACCGTGACCCAACCCTAACTCACTAAACCATTAGATGATTTTAAATCTTATTGGATGATTTATCAAGCATGATATTTTTTAACATATTTATTATAGCTTAGCTTAGTTATACACTATTTATGTGGAAATTAATAACATTCTATGGACTTAGTTAATAGGCTTTGAACTAAATAGTACAATTAGACACACCTGGCTTATAATATACTAAGTATGTTGTTGTCATAGCAAATTCTATAAAAATGCATAAATTTGATCACTTCTAAGTAAATTATCCCTTCTTAGGTAAAGGATGTAAATATTGAGTGAAAACAAGAGGTTTTGCGTTGGCACAGTGATGATACGATACCCATAGAGAAGAGGTCATTTCTGTTGATTTTGTGGAGAAACTCACTGCTTGATGACTAAATCAAAAAATCACAGGATATTTACATGATACTATCTCTCTCATTACTAGTTTAATGCTATTATATGCCTGTTTGGATCGGATTGTTTATAAGCTTACATCCGTCATTGATAGAATTGATGGACATCTTTATGATGCATAATGGGACAATTGGCATCAGTTTCACCACGGTTGGCTCTAGGACTAGGTAAGATAACCAGTTTTTAGTAATCTATGATAATTTTTTCTTTTTGATTAAAAGATTTATTGTGAATTGTTGAATTTGGTTGTTAATTTGATGCATGTCTATGGGCTGCAGAAGATACACATCATAATTTATGCAAATTACTTATTGGAGAGGATGCTTTGAGCCACTGGTTCCAAAACAATCAGGTGGGCATTTGTACCACACATAAAGGTGGCTTAGCACAGAAAATGGTGTTGGACATGAATGAACTGATTTGGACACAATTATCCCGGGCTTTTAACATACTTTCTAGCGTACTGTATCATGCATTTTAATTGAACGCGATCTTACACATGCGTTTTTATTATATTCCCACATAAAACCATATGCCTTACTATAGACAACATTTGTAGGTCTGCCTATTTTTCCGGCCTGTTTTATTCTGGATGTGAGTGTTCGGTGTTCAGTTCCAAAACAAGTTATGAATACTTGGTATTTTAAATAGATCTATAGATACATATATGTACCTATTTTAAACATAAGCCACATTCACTCTTTGATATTTAACTCGACCTTTGTTGAGTTACCTCTATAAAAAGGCAGAGGTAAATCTCTATCTCGATCAAAATACACAAAAACAGCAAAAAATATTAGAAGCAATAATTCTAAATATAATTTACCTTTGAAAGATGAATAGAAACTAGAAAAAACATATGTAAATATCAAAAAATGTTTCATTGACATCAGGTTTATTAAATAAAAAAACATTCACTTCTGGAAGTTAAGTGCGATAAGTTTACTCAACTGCAAACTGTTTGTTGCTGGTCATGTTAAGAAAGTGTTATAGAATGAACCTTCAAGTTAACATACTTATCGAATAACCACAACGGGATTCTATAACAAGCAACATTTGTTTGGCCAAAAAAAGTGTCTCCAGACAAGAGCTTGTTAACAGCCTCTATCCACCTCTCGCCCAGGCAGCGCGCTTCGTTGCTGGGTCCGTGGGAGAGGCGATCAGGGGAACGTGCTAGTTCTAGGCAAGGGTTTCTAAGTCAGCCCAATTATTACATAATCCAGTATGATAATGTCAGGTACAGACAATTGGTCCAGTTAGTGAAAATATGTTTGGTATTTTACTTTGGTCATTACAAAATCTAACTCAAGTAAAGATCCATTTCTGAAACAGCTATATGATGAATGTGTTCAGTTAAAAACAGGTCATGAATATATTAACAATACCTGAACTACAGCTATTTTTAAGTCCTCAAAACAGGCCTTATATATAGAAGAGGTATCAATTATTTGAAAAATGGACAATTGCGCAATGAGCTAACATGGGGTGTAATACTTTTGGCACAACAAAAATCCAATTCTTACCACAGTGTTAGTCAAATATTAAGAATAAAAGATTTCTTGATGAAAAGAAAACATTACCCTAAGAATGTTTGAAGAAAGTACAACAATCCAATATGTTTGTGTGTATTTTGTGGATCAAACATGTTATTGATATAATCCTTCATCACCAGTAAAGACAATGTAGTTTGAAGCTTACTTGTAAGATGCAGGTTCATGTTTTTCTGAGCATTGCCAGGTAAATCATTTTTTGGAGCTTTCATTTCAGGATGAATATTCTTTATGCGGGTTTTGCAAGAGGTAAGGAGCAGATTTGGATTCCATTGATATATTTGATCTGCATAACTGTACAGTGGTCAGTGGATTATTGGTTGAAAACCTGAAACAAACATAACATAGATCACTCACAAGTTCTAAAAACATTTGTGACAAATTTTTAGCAATAGGGCCGAGCGGACCTGTGTCATACGCAGCACAATGATCTAAAAATAACTCGTGTTGGAGTTTGTGCGTGATGAAAACAATCAATACTTCATCCAGGCATCCCTTTATTTTCTTTCTGTTTTATAAGACTGGAAATATGTGAAATGATCAGCTGTTTGTTATTTTGTTGTGGTTTAAATACCACACATCTAATATGATTTTGGAATCAAAATTTTTTGAAACTTTAATTGATTGTGAGCCAACAGTTGAATGGGAAGTCAGCAATTGTTTTCACCGCGCTATTGGGGCAAACGTTCCGGATGTAAACAAAACGCCTGGATGTCCGCTCCTGCCTATATGTAGGGTATCCTGTGTAAATTCAGATTTAGCAAACCTCTCATGTAATAACTCAGATTTGAAACTTAATTTATCTTTGGGTTTATCATCACATTGACTAGCTTTGCTTATAATTGAAGAAAAGCAACTACTTGTTCTATAACATTATACATTTTACAATTTCCAAGCACAATTATTTAAATTTCATGAAGCACAGGATGCACATTTACTAATTAAATCCTTAAAAACCTGCGGTAAACATCTATAAAGCCCGAGACAAAATCCATAGCACCTTTTGCAAAGTGTAATTAAAATTTTAATTTAATCATTGCTAAAGAGTCATTAAAATTTTAATTGAATCATTTAACTTTTAAATTATTGATCTTTTACTTCTTGAAAATAAGGATGTTAACACTAGCTCTAAATAGGATTCTTCTGATACATTGCGGTGTCTCAGATGCACCAATAGCAGAAGTGTATGTTTGATACTGTTCTACGACATTAAATGTGCAATTTCTTAGTGGAATATATATATGAAATTTGATAAGATCTGTATTTTGATGAGATGGGACAATACCCTTCAATAGGATTTGGAGGAGGTAAGAGCTTGGTCACAATAATCGTACGAACAGCTTACGAGCAGTGTTTAGTCCGTTTATAAGGACCACGAGCAGCAAGTAAAGCGAGCAGCGAGGGCGTCGCGTGGTCCTATTAGATGGACTAAACACTGCTCGTAAGCTGTTCGTACTATTATTGTGACCAAGCTATAAGCTGTTGATGTCTTCCAGTCTGATATGATCTGTTTGTTTATTTATCATTACAGTATAGTCTATTTAGTCCAAGTCTTAGTACCAAATTTGCCTGAGGAGGGGCCATACATTTCCATTGGCGTACCCAGAATTCCTGGGGGGGTTAAAGGGGATTTGTCGATTATGAGGGGGACTGAGTGGTAAAAATAATTAAAAACAGGCTGATTTTACACAATTTTTTTCTATCATGCGGGGGGGGGGGGGGGGGGGGGGCTTCAGTCCCCAAAGCCACCTCCTGGGCATGCCAATGATTTCTATATGCAGACACACAGGCCATTACCAAAGTGAATTGAGGAGAAAAGAGGTCTGCCGAAAGGTCCAATCTTTAGGCTTACCCAAAAAATGTGTTACAACCGGATTGGTCTTTGCATGCGTCAGGCATGAAAAATAGGTATTTTAGAATGAACCACATGTTGTTGATGGATCAGAGTAATCATGATCAACTTCAGCTGGAAGAAAAATAAAAGTTTTTTAGCTGTTGTGAACATTGTGCATTTATCAACAACGAGAAAATTTATAGAAATGTTTTTTTATGAGTTTGATATTAAATGGAGTTCTCCATATAGGAATGTGCAAAGTACAGATTACATTGTCTGTATGGAGAACCCCAGTATCTTCCAGATGAATGGTTGTTGTTGTTTGCTACTAGTGGTGTTTTTTAATTATTGATATTATTTCTTTAAATTTTTATTTTGTACTTTATCCTCAAAATGACAACATCTCATATAGGGTGTATTTTGAAATCTCTGGTCACTTTTGCTTAATGACAATCCCCTCCCCTGGATATTATAAGCTTACATCCGTCATTGATAGAATTGATGGACATCTTTGTGATGCATAATGGGACAATTGGCATCAGTTTCACCACGGTTGGCTCTAGGACTAGGTAAGATAACCAGTTTTTGATAATCTACAATAATTTTTTTTGATTGTAAGATTTCACATAAATACTTTCTTAGCTTTTTAAAAGGTT
>JXSR01S043463.1:3809-13937 GCA_000969725.1 Ophiothrix spiculata | reverse complement strand
ATTCTGATATGTGTTAGTAGGTAAAAAGTTGCAGTAAAGATGCCGTTGGCAAAAATGGCACCCATTTAGGGACCGTAGCCTTAAGTATCCCAAAATCAAAATTAATTTTTTGGTCTCATCTGAAAGTTGAAAGTTTAAGCTTTAAAATGTCACCTTGCTTTTGGTTATTGGATGTTCGCTTGCAAAGTTACCTCCAAATTGGTAAAAGGAATCGGACTGAATCGGAAAACTATAGTTCTGAGAAAATCGAGTTAAACGTTTTTTGTACTGAGTAAAACTTGAATGGATGGAGGATTTTTATCTTGGTTTTTAAACCATTTTTCTCATGTTGGATGTTGGAACCTGATTAATATGATAAAATACACTTCATAGGTAATGTTTCAGATGAAATTAGAAATTCGACCTTGGACGTGATAGTTGACTATGCTCAGCTTCAATGGCCCGTATCTCGTAATATATACTATGCCGACCTTAAGGTACCTTTAGATACGATGGGGCACATAAATCCATCAGAATCTGAATATTAAGTGTATATCGATTAGTTACATATTGTGTATTCCAAATAGTTCGGTAAGAAATAAACATGAATAAATTATGTAAATCTTCAGATTGAAATATTTTTTTTAATCGAGGATCACATATCAACTCATGATGTCATTTTAAACTATTGATCACCTATTGAAGGGAAATTATTCAATTTCATGTCTCGAAAATCAATTTGGTGTTATTGGTATAATGAATTGTAAACATTTAGGTTCTGTCAATTGTTCCCTTTCGATGTTATTTGTTTGTCTCGCTTTATGCTACTTAAGTTGTTTGTCTAGTACTAGTTTTTCAAACTTTGTTATAAAATTATAATTCATGGTGTTAGTAACAATACCCTTTGACAATTATTCAAATAAAATCAGTTGAAGTAGTTTTAGAGTCAGTATAATCATTAACATTAAACCGCCAAGGATATAACTTGGGTTGTTCTAGGCTGTTCAAAATGTTAAGTATTGATGTTAAGTGACAAGCGTGTCCGTAAACAAGTACACAGGATATTATAAGGACACTTTCAAGGCGTCAACGATATGACCAATGTCTTGGTGAAGTGATAATACGCATACAATTAGTATCCAATATGCTTGTTGTGTCATTTCAAATAATGGGTACCATCATTGTTATTTTTTTAGGACACGAGACAACTTAGATTTCTAAGTAAAGACAGGTATATCTGTATACTAACTTGCATGCTACAGCGTATAAACTTCAAAGTTTCTTGACTTAAAATCAATCGGACAGTAATAATACATTGTATTCAATGATGGACGGCTCCGTTGATAATAAGAATTTACATTATGCATATTTTTTTCGACCTGAGAGGGTTGACTTATATTTCACTGAAAAAAACCCTGTCATTCCATTTTTTCACTAATTTAGATTACCTTATTTTTGTCTAATGAAAATAAGGCAAAGATTGGAATAAATAAGCAATATACCGTAAAGCATCAGTTCATTCTAAAAATATTATGTCTTTCTTACACTCTGAACGAATTAATATCCATTTTTCTGATACCGTATATGCCATATTTGATACTCAAACTAAAGCGTCAGACAAAATGTATAGTTCAATTGTCAACAAGACGTGTCGTTATTTGTTGCAAATTTGTTGCAAATTTAGTGCAAGCTAGAAGACCTTTGCATGAAATACGTGCTTCCTGTTGATTAAATAATCCCCTTGACGCATGTAATCTTGCGCGGTTGTCGACATGTCCTGTCGCTGTTATGTTATACACATTTAAAATTGAAACTTCAGTATAAATCTATGGTCACAATGATACGAACAAGATTGATATTCACACAGCGTTCTGAAAAATGGGAACATAATATTGTACAAATATCGGACAAATGTTAATTTTTATCCTTGCAAATTGTTATGATCACCGTACGAACAACTGTTTTGATTGTTTTGTACGAATGTCGTACGAATGGCCGCACGAACATCTTGCGATCAAAAACTGTTCGGTTCGTAGTTCGCAGCCTTGTCGATGGTCATGTCCAAAAGTTGTCATGAATGCCTCGTGAATACCTGAGTACAAGGTATCTTACGACTGCCTTGAGAACATTGTAAGAACTTATCATTTGCAGTTTCTGTTCTTATCGTTTGTATTTTCTGTTCTTTATATGAGAATTTGCCAGCAAGGTCCTAATAATAGATGTAATAGACCTCAAGTGTTAGTCTGCCTTCATAAGCAAACAAAAACAGCCATCATTATTTCAGTATTTCTTTTAAATGACTTAATACATAAATGAATTTTAAAATGCATTCATCTATTTCGTGTGGTCATTATTTCGTCTTTTGGCATTTCCACTGTTAAATCCTCTTGAGGATTACTTTTAATGGCAAAACGCCGTGGCATTAGTACAAATTGAATCAACCTTATGATGAAAGACACGCTGTTAAATAATTAAATACATAAATCTTCACCTGATGCTTTTAGTAGTATGGACAAAAGTATGGTTGTTGGCTCTGTTGCTATGAGATTTTTTAAGAGATACTGTTGTTATATCATTCATTAATTTTCCGAAGGAAAAATATTTTTAGGAATATTCTTATCAGTTATAAAACAATATAAAAAAAAACATTTAAAAAAATCAAAACTTATATTTTCAACTATCTAATGCGTTTTATGTCAAAGATAACATGTTCATTAAAAATGTAAAATGTAAAACCCATAATAAAGTGTACATTATCTAAATGTGAAAAAGAAATTTATGGTGCTTAAGGCCACTTGTATATTTATAACATGCAAACTGCATGACAAAATCGCCAGATCAAGCCCTAACAGGTTGTATAGTATTTCATTGGTTAATTGAACTGAGCGATTAGGCTTTTGTGAAAATTATACAATATAACACGTATTTTTTATATTTAGAATTATTATTAGTATTGTGACCTACAAAGTAACTTTAACAAAAATAAATGTGAAATAAGTGTATATTACTAGCTTAAGTTATCTGTACATCGTCCTGACATAGAAAATGAGGTTTAGTTATCCTCTAAAAATTATCTAAATGTTCTCTTTAATGTTAAGCTTTTGCTTTACAAAGAAAGATGAAAAAACAGGGATCAGACGCTTAATATAATTCGTTAAAATGAATTAACAACTAACCAGTGTTATCTGAACTTATTCAAAGTCATTTATGTACAGACTAAAAGGGGCCACTTTCCAATTTAATTATTCAGGCTCTTCGTATTTTTAGCACAAAATAGTCCAAGCCTTGTAATCAGGGCTCACTGCACCCGCGGGATATAAACTAAAAACTTGAGTTTCTGTCGTGACTCTTTTCTCTCTCACGATCAATAAAGAGCATACATTTTAGAAGACGGTACAATTGATTTTCTTTTCGCGCCACATGAAACCAATTCATTACAGGCAAGCACGACATTTTATTCACAAAATTTGGGCCATATGTAGGTTCCTAGATTTTTTCCGAAATCAGGAGATCCTTAATCATGAGAAAAATTGTGTCAGAAAAAATATCTCAAGTGTGTCAGATCAAGGAATACCCCCATTTATGGATCCATTTAAAGCGGGTTTGGATCATTCATGGAACATTGGCATATATGAGGACTTGCCAAAAAATAGATGGTGAGTACGGAAAATTCAACTGTAACTTTTGACTGACGTGGCGATATGTAAAATATATTTTCCTTAATTCAAGTAAATTATTAATTTACTTTAAACGATTTCAATAAAATACATGTTATTTTGTTACAATGTCATCATGGGAAATAAACGCATTTTTTTTTTTTTTATAAAAAAAGATAGGTTTTGATTTTCAGCAAGAAAAAGTGGTTGTAAGTTTAGTCCAAAGACAGGTCATTATTTTACACTAATCTGAAGAAAGAACGTTATCTCAACACCAACAAATATTTAACAAAATTTAAACAATCTAAATCTTCATTCTTTGTTGTTGTTTTTTCAAAAAAGATGAAACGAAAAAAACGCAAGATGAAGAGAAACGAAAATAACATAAATGTATTCCACTTACTTTATGAACACCTAAGTGAATTTGTAGACGTATGTAGACATTTAATCTTGAATGTATTTCGTTCCAATTATTGTGCAGACCAGAGTGACTATTAACGCACGGGTGGATTTTAAAATCAATAATTTGAATTTACGTAGGGTTAAAATTAGGTGTAAAATAGTCTACTCTTTGCAAAACTGGCTGCAATTACATATATATGGAAATAGAAATTATCATTTAGTTTATGTTAATTAAAAATATTCATGAAATCAAATCAATCAAAAGGATATCTCCCGAATTCGATCATAGAAAGTACATCTATAAAATAATCCATTTTTTTGGGTTAAAAATGTTAGGTTCAAATTAATAAATAAAGCTTGAACGTTTGTGTTGAGCTTAATTTATTTTCTGATCAAGTAACAGTTGCAGTATTAATCAGTTATCGATTATTGAACATGCAAATGAAAAAGTAAATCAAATCAAATTTTAAACTAGGTATATTTTTGTTTTATCTAACGTTTAAATGTTTAATATGAGTCATAAAAGAGGTGTGCTAATTCGAAGTAATATACTAGTCAAGTAAATAGAATGGACAATACTGTTCACAATAGCGTTTACTCTGTAAACGGCAATACTACGTTAAGTATTTTAATAACCGAGGAGACTAGTTTTACTAATGACAAAAGAAATCTTATAAATTCTCGAGATTGGAAATTAGAAATTGTAGATATCAGTGTCCTACTTTGTGTCTGTGTTCCTGCACAAGTCCAGTTTGGAAAACACCATGTAAGATATTTTATCCACACAAATTTGTTATGATAACAACTAATGGATGCCTTCAGTAATGATAAATTCAAACAAATCACTGTTCTTCTTCTTAATATAAAGAGATTGCACGTGCTGCAATAAGTTTGGATTAAAATGCAATAAAAATAATGCAGACGTATGCAACTTGACGCCTGGTTCCTCTACGATCCGAGAGAGAGCATCGCTAAAGTATCGGCAGGCTGTAAACACTGTAGATTGCTGTCTATTGTGAGCAGGCTGGATGTATCATTAGAGTCCAAGACATTTTGTAATACTAGGCATTGTGACCTTGATAAAAGGAGGTAATTAAAAATGTCTTTCAAGTGTAACTACATGTATGATATGCTTATTTCGGATGGTGCGTAATATTGTTGTGCACAATATAAAGATAAGCATTTTTGAAACAGGGTTACACTTTGACAAATGACAAACATTTAATGAGCTTTATATAAATTATTAGGGCAATACCTAAATCAACCTTATTTTTATGAACATTATAAAACCTGTTATGATGTCCAGACTATTAAAATATGTATGAATGATCCTTCTATTTTCAAACATTTTTCCTTCCTCAACGGTCACCAAATAAATAAGTTCCCCCCATAGATGACCAGACTTTGTCATGATAGAACTCTCCATTTTGAATACTTTTCTTTTGCATAAAATAGGTTTCTGTTTTAAGAAACACATTTGTGCACGAAACCCACGTCACCATTTAATGAAAGCACAGATCTGGAACATCCCGAATCTGTGATGAAAGCTTTTGTCGTTTTTTAACAACACTCATTTGTTTAAAAATCATTTTTTCAAAACTGGCGAAAAAAGTTGCACTTGCGTATTTGCGTTTACTTATTTTGTTTTTCTCTTTTTTAAATCAGTGCATGTTCCAAAATTAAACATAATTTAGACCCCTTCTCACTTTTAAATGAATTGCCATGACTTAAATAAAGACATTGTTGGATTAAAAGTGCTGTGTCCACCGTTCTTTTAAACATCTGGTAAAGCGATTTAGTGTTTAAAATTGAACAAATTTCAAGGATTTATTTGAAATTTGGACCTTATGACATTTTTAATACACCCGAAGAAACTTAGATAACGAGTCATTGATCAACATCCATAATTTCAACATGAAAACAAACCACAGGTTAACAGTGCAGTGATATCGCGTAAAATTGTTAAGCTTTGCGATCCGTTACCCTTGGTCGTTCAAGTTCCATGCCCTGGTAAATTTTGCAGTAAGATCTCTGCTAATACTGTCTTTTTGTGAAAATCATGTTTGTTTGCTCCTGAGTTTTGCATGATCATCTGAAGGTTTAGAGTATCCATGATTTCATTTCACAGATTCTCTCTCACTTTCTCTCACATTAACTCTCACTTTCAAGCAATGATGTTTCCATGACAGAAGCGTGACAGAATTGGGTGTCACATCACCATGCATGATATTGAAACCATGCAAAAAGTGTACTTTGGCAGCATAGTCAAGTTAATGCAATAAATGCCAAAGTAAACTTGTTCTTTTTGCCACAAGAAGTTAAATGCAACTTGTTTTCGGCTGTTTTAAAAAAAAATATTTTGAAACAAATGTTTCTTGCTCAAAAGCGTCATTACATTTCATCAAATGGTAGAGTTTGTCGTATAGAGAATTGTTTCCCTAAACGAAAAAGTGTTTTATGCAGGAGAAATATAGTCAACATGACAACTTCTGTCTTGACAAAGTCAGGTCAATCAAGGGTGGAACTTATATTTTGGTAACCGTATATAAGGCACACATTTGTTTTCCTCTCAGTTTGGAAATGGGCTCTTGCGTTTTACGTAATTCGCTTTAAAAACTGATTTAAAAAATACGCAATTGTATCATGTTTGGTACCAAAGTATTTCTACAAGTCTAATCTATCATAACATATGTCTGTAGTTGCAATGGGAATCTTGATTTTAATGTGCATTCAATTTTTAGACAAAGTTTAACTTTTATGTATTTTATCATTTTGAGATGCACTTTTTACTATTTCCGCATGTTTTATAATCGGTTAAACAGATATGTGCACCCGTACCATTGTTGAAGAGGTAATCTTATTCAATGAGGAGCAGGGACGTGATGAAAATACTAAAACAGATAGCCTATTCAATACAATATTAGGCAGTCATGCAATCACTAGCCCATTGATTTATATGTGACCTTCCAGTCCGTATGAGCAGTAAATGCCAGAAACTTCATTTTGCGCTAGAGGTGAAAATACATGTCAAGGTCGTAATTTGCCGAAATCGATTTTTTGACAGATTTACAATTTTAGTGCTTACTACAAAATACCAGCAAAGTTTCAGTTCAAAAAATTGATAGGAAATGTGAAATAAATCTGCATATTCTTAAGACGATCAACAGAAAATATAGGGCTTACTGATCTTTGAACGAGTTTATCTCAGTTATACGTTTTACTCCCTGACAACCTTTGACAGACCATAACTTGACTTCTGGAAATCGTACGAAGTTCATTAAGGTGTCATTTTAATTCTTAAAGCATGGTCTTTGCAAATATTTAAACAAATGAAACTGACAAGAGATGGCATTTACTGCTGTTTTGAGCTGGACGGTCACATATATTATTGATACTATTGCCATTTGCTTTGGCAGCAGAAGTGGATCAATGACTGTTCAACAAACATCAGAAGATAATTTATTAGGTACATGCGTTTGATTTTTTAAAATCTTAACTTAAAACCTTCAATGTTAACTTTTAAAGCATGTCATTGTTTATTTCACATGCTGTGCAATTATTTTGTTAAGATGATATATTTGTGACAAAAACAATTCATTTTAGGTGGCCATCACTTTGGGAACAAGTTTTGTTTATAGGTCATCATCAAAGCTCTACCCCTCAATGCATAATATGATAGGTATACCCTATGTCCATACCAAATTTCATGCATTAATGATCATTGGAAGTTTGAACAAAATGACTGCGCAAAGTTATATGTTTTTAGCTGTTTCTACATAACAACGGTTTTTTTTTTGATTTTTCAACCAATGTTTTACTTTGCTTTATCAAAGTATAATTTTGATCAATTATGAATAATATAGGATACATATTTAAATAAGTCTCCTATCTCCTGCATGTACCATTTTTTTCATTATAAAACAGGACATCAGTTTAATTAGAATTGAACTTAATATACAGTTTACATTGTGCATATCAATTATGATTCATAGACAGCGGTTTGTTTATATAAACAATTGAGTTTTGGAGTTTACTTTTTCAAGTATATATCTACAATGCAGATTATTTAAATTTTAAAGAGCAAAGTATGAGGTTTCCTAGTGTTTGTCCTTTGCAGCTATTGAGTATAATGAAGGTCAATAAAACTAAATGATTAGTTTTTACATCAGTTGAACTTCAACAACCTGTAACATGCCTGATAGGATAAACATGTTTTCTTTCAACCTTAGAGAGGTTAAAGGAGTCAAGTTCGATTGCATAACTTTGTTGCAAAACTTTCAGTGAGTTTGATTTGAAAATATTATATCTTATATTTTTCATTACCCATGTGAAATTATACGAATTAAAATGTCATGTTTGGAAGTACATGTATAAGTAAAAATGTTTCTTATTATAACAACCATCAAATTATCGAGAGAGTGAAATATGTGTACCTGTTAAACACAACAAAATTTCTTATAAATCAACTGAAATTTCAAAGTTACTTCATTGTAGTGATGATCTTTCGTATAAAAGTAACAAGTAAATTTTGAAACTAAGAACTACGCCCCTTTAAGCTACCTTTTCAATACATTTGCATATAATAACGCTCTACAAAATCATTATTTTATATCACTGTTAACAATTATTCACAGTTCACCTCTAATACGATATGATTTGCTTGTAGAATAATTACCTTGCTGATGACGTCGGCAGGGTTTTGTTGTTGACGAGTTTCTTCCTTCTTCTTCTTCTTCTTCTTCTAGTAACGTCTTTCATCTCTAGCATACAGTGAATGAGCTTGACCAACCTTGGGTGAAGGGATAAAGGTCACCTACCAGCTATGTCAACTGACATCTGAGTGATCAAAGTTTCATCTCATCTACAGTACATGGTATGGTCATGACATTAGGGGACATGAAACGTCTTGACATTATCAACAAAAGTGATTAAATAAAAACAATATCTGTGGTCATTTGAGTTTTATTTCTATCTGTAATTGATATCAATATATAAAAACACACATGTGAACAAAAGAAACAGAATAGAAATTTCTAAATTGCATTTTCAATCCATTCACATGCTAAAGGCTACTTATGCATGTGTTAAAAGAGTAACATGTATTGTTCAAAGTTAAAGGAAGCAGTATACATTTAATCCAAAATAAACACACTACTTTGTTACTGTGTACTTATATTTATACCGAGTCCGTGTTGTACAAACTGTTTTGCATCTTATATATACGACTAATCAGTGTTCATAACCACTTGTAAATGCGCCATTTTTACTTCTTCAGTCATTTGTCATTGTCTCCAGACAATTTTATAAGGATTATAATGACACCTCACTGAACTTCACTCGATATCCAGAAGTAAAGTTACGGTCCTTCAAAGGTTGACATTGAGTAAAGGGTGACACTTTAAAAGCGTTCAAAGATCAGTACAGTCCTATGTTTTCTGGGATTTTTTTTCTTCAAAATATGAATTTATGAAAACATCAAACGCGTTCAAGTCTAAGAAGTCATATGTTCAAAAGATTTTCAAACCCAAAAAAACTATCCTTTTATTTTTATACTGAAGAAAGAAAAAACATGATAATCATTTCGATTATTGTAGAGAACATGACAGAACATGTGTCACATTTTAACACAATTTACGTGTCCTGTCATATTGAGAGTGTACGGGGTGAACATAAACATATTACTCAGACATGATTTAGGTGGGTCTACTTTTACTTTTATTTTTATAATTTGTACATATTTGAAAAATTAAAGAGTGATTTCTTTAATATAACTCGGTAGGCTTGTCAAAATACATGCAAACATTTCTACCAAAATTTAATTATTTCTTTTGAGAGCCCATTACAGACCTAGTTTTGAGAACGTGTTAAGGACTGCTGACTGTTCCTTAACAATTTTGCGCTTACATATGTAATTGGTGCTATTAAACCTCTTGTGTGGCATTGATACAATAATAAAACACATGTTGATGCAATCAATAAAAAAATGTTGTTTTTTTTGACCTCCAGAATCATTCCAAAGCAATAATAATAAGTTCTTGTGATCTTATTTATTTAATTTTAAAATGAATTAAGATATGACATTGGAAAGGTA
>JXSR01S043461.1:1686-23040 GCA_000969725.1 Ophiothrix spiculata | reverse complement strand
TTTAAAATTATCCATATATTTCAGTCATTAATAGTATTATGGCAAATTTCCTTTTACTTAAATCTGTGTTAAATGGTACATATTTTGTTTCATTTAACAGATAATTGGGTTGTTTTTTCTCATTTCCTCAACCACTCACTGTGCTTAATGTCTTCTTAGATTCTGAAAATGAATTTGTTATACGATGACGTCTTGATCGAAATGAACCATAAAAGTAACTTATTCATACAACCATGTGGTTTATATAAATCGTTGATTAGGTGCATTGGAGTTTACAAAATTACCATTCGGCCAATCAACGGCTCCGTCCCTTTCAACCTGTTCATGCTCATGTAGGTAACTTCATATTTTCTCACCTCTTTGAATATCCTTGTTGGTCTTTAAAGATAGATTGGTGACACAATACTGACGTCAACCATCAAACAGACTTTCGCAATAGGTAAAATACATCTATGCCTAAACAATTTTGTATACAAATGTAATACTTTGATAAATGAAACTACTATTCGGCCAACCAACGGCTCCGTACCTTTCTCTGGCCCATGTTCATGCCTAATTCCTGCTTATATTTATAGGGATTATTATTTTCTCACATCATCTAATATCTAGGTTTGTATATGATGAATTTGGTACGTACTACTGAAAACTTTATCAAAATGGACTATTGAAATGGTTAATACAGCTAGGGCTAAACTAAACTAAAATCTTTCTCTTGGTAAATAGCAGTTTATAGCATTACCATTCGGCCAACCAACGGCTCCGTCCCTCTGACTGGTCCATGTTCTTGTCTGTACTTCATCTCCAACGCCTTATCATAAATCAGATTCTTCAGTTCTTGCATCCCTGGACTGGTGGGATTCAGAGCTTCAACTTCCACTAAATTTTCATGCAAATCTGGAAATTTCTCTTCAATGATTTCGTGTAAACCTTCTATGGTCTGCTCTCTAAACCCGTCCTTTGTTGTTAGTTGGTCCAAATGTGTTCCAACGGTGATTATAAGACTCTGTGGAGCCCTCGACTGAAAATATATATTTTTAATGAAATAAATACAAACAGGAAAAACGCAAAAGATTCCAAATAAGTCCTATAATTGAAAGTAAAGAATGTCATATAGTTGAAAGTAAAGAATATCAACAATATTTAAACAGACGTCTGACTTAATTAAGTCGAAATAAAGAATCTATTCTGAGACTCAAGTTGCCCTAAAAATATTTTCTGGTTTAATTTATTTAAATTTAATTTCTTTAAAAATCAATACATCAATTCCTTTAAAAAAAATAAGTTTTTAACACTTTGCTTTTAAAGAAATTCAAAAATGTACATACCTGTATGTTTAGCAGCCATGGCCTTAGTTTCTCAATTCCAGCCTCACGGTCGCCGATGTCCCATACCAAAATGTAAAGCACATGAGGAGTAAACAATGTCTGGTGGACAACCGCGTAGCTATCTCCGCCTTTGAGATCCCAGACGGTAAAGGATATGTCTTCTTCGTTCTAAAAAAATAGAGATGTTTAGTCAAGAAATGGGAATAATCTGGAACGCTTAAATTATCATCCGCTCCCTCGTCGAATAATCGTTTCATATTTTCTTCAGGAACAATACTGTATATCATTGATGGAGCATAACTAAAAATATATAGAAAATGAAAGCTGCACTCGGTGTCTAAATATCTATGTGGAATGTAAGAAAGAAAACTCCTTTGATTCCTGTAAGTTTATTCCAAAGTAAACTTATCATACAGGTTCCACTAGAGCAACGGGTGCACACTTAAGCATCTCATGGTATATACATTTGTACAACTGACTTAACGTTCACTGCAAACTGTGTAGACTGTTTAATAAACACCTTATTGTGCCCATAACTGAAGCTACCTTACCTGAGATACAGTCCTACCAAGCCGCCGCAACTTTGTACTAGAACTAATGAAACTAGGAGTGCTGATGTTATTACTGACCGAACTTCGACTCCGTTTCCGTCCGTCAGATGTTGGCTTGGGTACGTTCCATTCGACCACATTGACTCCTTTGTTTTCTTGCGGCCAATCACGACCGGTCAGACAAGAGAGTAAGGTCGTTTTCCCTGTTTTCTGAAGACCAGGATAATATAAAGGATGAAAATCATGTTATTTTATTTTTAATTTCACGTTGACATTACTGCAATCATTAAAATACTTATGGGCAATAACAACATTGCCGACATATCAAAATGCTTCAAATTTTCATTATTATCATCATTCATTACCATCATCAGCATCAGCAGCAGCGTTTTCATTATGTCAATCATCATCTTATCTTCACTCTCAATCTTTCCCGTCAACATGGTCAATCTTCACCATCACTCATCTTCACCCGCACTTTTCATCTTAAATCTTCATCATCCTAACCTGCACCTCAACATTCACAATAACAATTAATCTATATTCTTTACTTTTCATATTCATCTTTAATCTTCACCTTTACCTACACCTCACCTTCAATTTCACCTTTATCTTCACTTTCATCTTCACCTTTTTTCTTAACCTTCACCTTCATCAGCACCTGCATCTTCATATTTACCTCCACTTCACCTTCACTTTTCATATCTTCATCTGCATCTCCACTTCACCTTCACTTTCATCTTCAATATCCACCTTCATCTCAACCTTTACACACATTCAATCTTCACTCTTCACCTCCTTCACTCTCACTTCCACTTTCAATCGTCACACTTCATTCTTTGCCTTCATCCTCACCTCCACCTCCATCTCCACCTTCCCTCCCGTTTAACATTTACCATCATTATGCACCTTCACCTTAGCTTTCACATCCCTCCTAACATCCACCATCACTTGGCATCTTCATTGTCAATCTTCAAAGGTCTTCACCTTCAATTTTCATTTTAAATCATCAACCTTCAATCTACACCTTTCAATTTTCATTTTCATTATAATCACCATCTTCAACAAAATACCCAATAATGCTTCATAATCATGATCAGATATGTAATTAATAAAGATAACCAAATTATTGTCAAACTTGGAATGTCAATTCAAACTAGAATGTTTGTTTTATAATAAGCTACCTCTGGTCCCACCAACATCAATTTTACACCCCTATACGGTTGACAGTTAAACATCTTGTCACGTAGGACTTTCTGGATCTTCTTTGTTGGTAGCTTTTCCCTGGTGACGATATCATCAACTTCCACTGGATCTTTGATTTGATCCGGATCTACTTTAAGGCTGTACAGATCAGTCAGTAAACACAGTTCAGGAGGAAGGCGGTTGATGTCACAGTTTCTGTGGGAATATTTTAAAAAAATTGTCATAATTTAGGAAAATAACAGAAAATAAAGACTAAAGAATAGTAAAGATACCTCGAATTATGTCATTGTCACTGACAAGGTATTTTATCAGATATTTTTATCATTGTTAACTAAAAGTCAACAATGATGTAACGGAGTAGGTATTCAAAGTAAAGGATAAGTCCGTGAAAGATCTGACCAAATGGACATTAGCCAAATTCTAAGCAGATTTAAGGACAAGTAACTACAAGCCATGTGTAAAGAATTTATCAAATGCCATACCAGTTATATGAGCTTTAATTGCTCAAGGTCATTCACATATTTTTAAGATAATGATAAGATTTCGTATCAAAAAAATGCGAATCACACTTGGATTTATGGGCAAGTATTACTTTGGGTGCCACCTGCTTGCTGGGACAAACAGGTGTAAAAAATGGACCGTTTATCGGGTATTATAATTATTTTTCTAATTTTAAAACTATAATAAAAGTAACAAATATCTTTTCAAGTAAAATAACACTTACCCACGTATATCTAGTGCCTGCAGTGCCTTCATATCGCAGACCGACGGCGGCACAGCTTCCAAATGATTGTAACTCAAATCAAGAACATTCAAACTACTGTTGAAAGACTTGGGGAACGATACAGTCCCATGAACATCATCAATATCGGCAAAGAAACTACTCTGCCTCGAAGTCCTGATGTCTAGTGATGGTACCTGGCGACGCTCCATTGATGTGAACTTTTTCAGTAATTTCTTTGTTGGAGACTTAGTTTCTTTTCTGTAAACATCAAATTAACAAGAAAGGATACTTTATGTTAAAATACTGTTACACAAACATGTATTCACAAATCTAGAACCTAGTTTACATTTTCCAGAGGGACACCAAATTTATGTCAAGCTCGCATTAGCTTCCTAAAATAGCAACTTATTGAACCTACTGAATGTTATTAATAATTAATATGATGCTCTTGTTAGGAACAAACTTTGAGGAAGATGGCACGCAAACTTTGCACATTATATAGTGCTATAAACGTTGATAAAGTCATAAGTGTTAAAGCACCTGAATAGTTACATAGAAACATCTGGTTTACATCGACAGATAAAAAGCAGGCAAAATGACACAACAGGTAATGCGAATGATGGGGCCTGGAGATGGGCAATAAAGGCTTGCTACATAAGAAAATATACACTACAGTATCTCCATGTACACAATACTTGAAAGAATAATTCTCTTCGTATATATACGTCATACCAGAAAGAGTAATTTCAATTTTCTTCCCAGAATCAAAGGCATTGCTTCGAAGTTCTTTTTCTACAATGCAATTCTGGACTGGAACACCCTTCCACCTCAGATCCAATCCATCAGCGGCAAGATGCAATTTAAAAAGGCCACAAAGAACAAGAAGAAGCCCTGAATTTAGCCCTGAAGCAGGAATCTGCTCATTATGTACGTGTGTATCTTTTTTTCCCGCTTTGTTCTAGACTCCACGTCCGCAGCAATGTTTGTTTGGGCCCCCATTGGAAATAAGCTTGCATATGTAGCGAGGCTTTTATGGGCAATCCTTGCATGTAATTCAATGGTGTGTGATGTGCAGGTCGTTCCAATCCTAGATGTCTCGTGTGTAGTCTAGTCGTTTATTCATTTATAAAGTCTTGTACTTTTGTCATGTTTGTATTGTATTGTATTGCAATGTAAGCAAAATAATTTTAAAAAAACCACACAGATGTTTTTTCTCTGGCTATTCCTTGACTTACTTCTTATTGGGGTCATAATGCAACAAGTCATTATTAGACAAATCAAGACGCTTGAGATTAGCTGCCTGCCACTCCATCACTGCTGGTAGTTGTTTGATGGCATTGCCGCTTAAATCCAGGCTTTCCAGAGCGGTGAGGTAACACACAGACAATGGTACCTTAGTGAACTTGTTCTGCCCAATGTGTAACGTTCTCAGGCTTTGGTGCCAGAAAGGACTCATGTCTGGCATGGTATCGAGTTGATTGTGCGACAAAAGGAGTTGTTCCTGAAGAAAAAAATTGTTGAAAAAATGCACTGCCAAATCTTAAAGCAACCGTGATGATGGATATGATTTATAATTGTTTGGACTTTGATAAATATTTAAACTAGATGGTTCGCGAAAGTATCGCTTTCTTCATCATTTCCCTCGATTCTGATCATATTCGAATTTGACCTTAAATTACCTTGACCTTTACCTGAAATCACCAGAACACACCCTTGGGTCAAGGGCTAATAAATGTGCAAGTCAAATACATGTGGTATCAAGGGTATAGAGGTATAATAATAACCTTGAATGACCTAAGGACATATTTTGATCATTTTGACCATGAATGACTTTGCCTACCCCACATGGACACGCCCTGGGTCAAGAGTTATTTATGCTGCAAGTTTGGTCCATGTGGGATCAACGGTTACCGAGTCATTACAGTGACCTTGAAATGACCTCGAATGACCTTGGGTCAACGTTTTGAACATTTTGGTATTTGACATTGAAAATAGCATTTTCAATTTGAACGACGACTTACCAATGGACAATGCCAAGGAGACGGCATCTCCAAGAGTTGATTGTGCGATAACTTGAGCCTGGTTATCTTGACAGCTGCTCGGATATCCGACGGTATCTTGATGAGATTGTTATGGCTAAGGTCTAATTCACGGAGGTTTCCACAACTCCATGTCGATTGTGTTAAATCTAAATATGATTATGAACAAAATAAGTGCAATGAAAGAGACCATGATACAGAAAATTTTTACTTATTTCAAACAAGAAAGCATTCATTCTATCCAAACAGATTATACTGCAAAACTCTACCAGCATCAAACAGCTTTATGAAAGATTGAACAAACAACTCTTTCTATTGATCACTATGTATTACTTCTAACACTGTCCTTTTGTATATAAATATGTCAAAAATTGGTAGTTTCTGTCGGGATTCGAACCCATGACCTTTCATACTCTAATTCCATGACCAACTATGCCAAATTATTCGGCGAGTTTGTGCAAACCCCGTATGACGTATTTGGACTTTTTGGAGATTAAAATTGCTTTCAACCATTTTAGGTGACACTGACAATAAAAGACAAAATGTATTTCTTTAATCTACAATCACCTACCCTGTTTTCCAACCTTGAGTTCAATGTGGGCTGGTTTGATATTGTTGATCTGGTTATTGTCCAAACTGAGCTCCTGGAGATTGGGCATGAGAAATATCTCGGATGGCACGTCCTTCAATCGATTATGAGATATTGATAAGATCTTCAAACTGCAATAACAGACAATAAAGAATATCAGAGATATCAACCATTATAGTACAGGTCGCAGGAATGTTCCACTTCACAACAGGTTTCGTTCTTGATTATTCTTATTTTATTTTGAATGATTAAGGTTTGGTAGCTAAATCTGAAGATAAAGTCGGGGCCTATTATATTTATTTGTCGACTTTACTGAAAAAATAAGAAACAAAAAAGCAAACACTTCATTACATAAACACTATGTGTTACCATCCCAGTGACATGCTGGTATTCCACCTTATACAAAACACAGAAAGCCTGTATACACCTTGCATACCTTTGCAACAAAACTTTGAGAGCTATAAAAATTTAGATCGTCTGATAAACATCAAAAACACTACCGGTACATCAAAAGATTTACCTTGATTTCTTGGCTTGATCAAGAGACGATGGTGCTGGCAATTTATTGATCTGGTTCCTAGCAACAGACAATGTTTCCAACCACGGTAGTCCCCAAAGCAGAACCCTGGGGATTGTGCCCAGAGAATTACGCGACAGGTCGATGTTGACTAGGGCATCTGTGTACCTCGGTAATTCCAGCCATTGTTGCTCGAATGTGTACAGATGTTTGTTGTTCCATTTGCCTTTAAGTTTCTGTTAAGAAATAACAAAGAATCATATACTCTGTCAACCTATAAGTATAAAGTAACAAATCAGAATATGTTACGAGATCAATAGCATATCCCTTGCATTCTACATTGCAAACTGGTGTGTTTGTATTGCGTAAGAGATTAGCAATAATTGATTAAAATTAAGACCAAATCACTGCGTAATAATATTTTTGTGCACGATTTTGGCATTATATTGGGTTAAATTTGTGCTACCACTTGGACAAACCTTGAACACAAGTTCATTTGAATATTCACTAAGATTGGGTATACGTTGCTATATGATTAATTTATTTCTCATATGGTCATAATTGGTTTATATGCGTTAATCAGCTGCTTACAGTGTATATTATGTGCTAAATAATAACATGCTTGCAGTAATACAAGCTTGTTGCAAACTTGTGTTGCTGAATATTGTTGCAAACTTGTGGTTTTGAATAATGTGTTAGTCTTATTCCAAATAAATATATACAATATCCTAGTTCACAATGTTTTGTAATTGCAACACAATTCATTTTTATAGATAACCCCACTTGAAAGGTTGCAATCCACGGTAACAAATGTTTTGTGTTTACACGAGCAAAAGTAAAAGTCTAGGTTTCTTTGCTTTCGTTTTTTCCTCGTAAAGACAATAGCCTATCCCATTCTTTGGGTGAGAGGATGGTTCTTTACCAGAGTGAGGGGATAAACACCTTCTGCCTCCTTAGCTGTCTTTCCCTTGTTTTTGGTTACATATAATACAGATTGTGCGCCTTTCTAGTTATTACACCTTTTCTTCTAAATCCAGATATGCCACTTTTCAGTATTTATACTGAAATTAAGTAATTTTATAAATGTATCAAAAGTTTTCTTTATTTTCATTTTACATGTTATATCGACACATTTTCTTGAAAAATCTGTATTTGGTAAAACAAAATTATAAGTGAGAGACCCGTGTGCATTTTCATAACACTAAATTCATTTCATACAAACTGAATCATGTGACCACGTGGATTTTGGTACAATAAGATCCACAAAGCCAACTGACCATTGATCCTGTTTTTATAGGCTGATCTTCGATCCACACTTCCAAAACCTTTGTCAGGACATCCCCAACGTATTTGACGGTGTCCTTGGTGATGTAGAAGGAGTCGCCTTGTGTTATATGGCCTACGAAATCTGTAAAAACAATAACAAATTTGAACGTTGTTAAAATTCGTTCATTAAGGCTGAACTCCTATAGTCTATTACTGCCGGGCTATTACTGTTAAAGGGTACTTCGGAGCTGAGACGATTATAGCTAACTATAATCGTCTCAGCTTCGGAGTGGTTAATATCTATCGTTTTCTTAGGAAACACTTTTCGAGTGAATCCGTCATCAGTGAAATGTTATGCTACTCTTGTGAGTTATAGTTATCTCTTCGTAAGACATAATTTTCACTGGTAGGTCACCTGAACCACTCTTTCAGAATGAGCACTTTTAATGGTTTAATAAATATTTTATAAGTAAGCCACAGTTTCAATTTGGAGTCTCCTTCATTGACTTGCAAATCGCAATGCAGAAATGCCAGTTTTCCTGTTTTAACCTGATTTCAGTATTTTCACTCCAAATTTACGCGTTTTTATATATTGTCAGCCCCTTTTTCAGCTTTTTTGCCAAAATTTACGTGCATTTTCAGGATTTTTTTAAAGTTTCAGGGTTTTTTCAGTGATACATACTCGCTAAATGTAAAAGAGTGAATTTCCACTCTTTGTAGGAGTTAAACGCAGGACAATACGTTTTTGAGTGGAAAAACACTCTAAAAGGAATGAAAGGGGATTTTTGATGACAATCTTTCACTCTTTTGGGAGTGAAGATTTAACTTTCACACTCATTTTAGAGTGAACATTTTCCACTCGAAAACGGATTGTCCTGCGTTTAACTCCCTTCACTCCTTTTTGAGTGGATTTTCACTCTTTCCACTCGTTTTACATTTAGAGAGTACTGGCATCTCTACTCTAGCAATGTAACATTGTCGATATAAGGGTGATATACACTTTTCCTTATAAGAAAGATGATATGATGTATAGCCTGCTGCATAAACAATGACATCGTCCAAATAAACCGCTGAGTGCTTACCATGACCAGGACTACGTGGTGGATCCAGATTGACGTCCGTTGTTGAGGGTGTCGCTGAGCCATGTGTGGTGTAGAGACGATTCATATTACCCAGCCAATACTCCACCATTTCTGCGTTACTGGTATCACAAGCTTTGATAAGACACGATTTGACATCATTTGGGTCTTTGACCAGGTCTGAGAAAGAGAACATTGGTGCACGATTTTGAGAGACATGATAGAAGTGAATTCTTATCCAGCTATTTCGGTAGCAAGTGAAACTCTTGAATATTAGCCATTCCACGTGTATCTGTACCGCTGACCCGGGCCAACCCGAAAATTAAATCACAAAATAACCCCTAAACTTACTTTGATTTTGATTTCCCTTGCTTCACTAAATTACCAGTGCACAAAATAATACTATTTATGTCGAACAACATATTCGACATTTACGTTGTATATGGGCGAAGCCACATTTGTTTAAAGTTGTGATCGTCGGGTTCAAAGGGTTATATAAGATTATTTGAAGACACAACGACGTGACTTTGATAGACGCATTATTATTATTATTATTTATTGTAATTCATATTCATTCATAATATAAAAAAAAACGTATAAGGAAAATATTCATACTAGGCTATACGCCAGGGGTAAAGAAACTATAGGGTTATTAGTGCAATTTGGAGGGGACATATTATTAATAAGCCTGCCTTAGCATGCTTAGGGACGTATTTTGTTCTAACAAAGAAGGGATGCACGAAGACGGAACTTGAAAATTTTAATTGCTAAAGAAGAAGGGTCATTTTTGGCACCTATAAATGTAATTTATAGCCCGACACTTGATTTGACGACTGACAACTTTTAAACACACCTTGGTTTGATGATACCAGCTTGACAACTAGATCCTTATGATTGTTCAATGTTGCTATTTCGACTGGACTGCCCTGAAAATAACATTGATAACGTTGTTTTAAAAATAACCTGCAACAGTGGCGTAGCTAGAGGGGGGGCCGTGCCCCCCCCCCCCCCCGACCGTCCGTCGGTTAAAAAAGCGCCCTTCGGTAAACTTGAGCCGACCGGCCGCAGGCCCGCATCGGTCCAAGCGGCCGTAGGCCGCCTGCCAATGTCGGTTCCTGCAAAAATTACCTCATATAGATGATTTTCACAACATTTTGGCACCATTATAACTACATAAATCCAAATATGTTGCAATTAACCTTCCTGCAGTGTGTCAAATAGCTAAAAACCCGGAGCTTCCGGGGGCTTCGCCCCCTGGACCCTCACCAGGGGCTCTAAGGCGGGCCCCTGGACCCCACCCGTTATTCGTTCCGATCACTTAGTTCGCTCCGCTCGCATGGTCAATCCAATTCTGTCGGTTCGTCTTCATATTGTGGCCCCTCCACTTTCGAAAACCTGGCTATACGCCACTGCTGCATGGCACTTTAGATATAACATTTTCAATTATAACTAAGCAACTTTTTTGTAAGAGACTATTGGGGAAAATGACAGAAGTCGTTTCCATGCAATGACATTCGGCGTCTGACTTCGAAGAACTTAAGTGTGGTATCTCGCACAATGGTTTTAAAACAAGACCTAACGGTTCTGGTCGCAGACACATACTATAACTATAAGTAAGGTAAGGGTCCTATCTGATCATCCTTGCCCCCACTTGCACTAACAGATTTCAACAGAGATCTGAAGATATACAATTCAATGGATCCGATGAATTCGACGTGCCGCATCAATATATCCTTACCTTCTCTCCTTTCAGTTTTGGGTCAGCTCCAGCTTCAAGAAGCAGATCAAGTAGATCACCATCGCCTTTCTCGCAAACAATTGGGAGAAGTTCATTGATACCATTCGGAGCATTGCAGGGGCTTCCGGGAGTCCCGCCTTTGAATATAGCATCTTTGATTTCTGTCGGTAGCGATTCTAAGAACAGTGAAGTGCTCAGTGCATCGCGTTCTTTGACATTATCGATAAGTGCTGTGAAGGCTTCTGTTTAGGTATAACAGTAAATGGATAAAACTGATTAAAACTAAATCGGATACAGCTTTCTCTTAAGCATCTCTTCAAAAAGTACCAATATATACTTAATCACCTGGATTGCATCAATAACGTTTCATGGTGAAGAGATTTCTAAACCAAGATTATTTAAGAGATGAGATATAATTATTCGTCGTTGCAGGTAGGTCATATGGCCATTCAATAAGATGTAACTGTGGTTTGGCACAGACAATGACTCTTATTTGAAATTCTATTTAATTTCTAGTGGGGACAAGAAAACTTGAAATTAACTTTAAAGTATAAACGTCTACAACTAAAATAACATATGCTTATAGATAGTTTCGTCTTTTTATGTGGACATTCTGTGATATGCTTCATTCAAACATATTATTACAAAGAGATACAACATGACAAACGGGGCACAAACTTGTAATGACTAATTTGTTTCGCTCTGAATCAGTTGCTCGTCGAAGTTCAGTTCAAGACCAGCCGAATAATGACATAAATAGGCCAAGCTCGCTAGAATCAAAATTGAGTTTCACTCAACTGTATTATACCTTATTCAATTATATGAGTTCACTATAACGAGAAATAGGGTAGAAACTGTTTTGAAGACAAGAAATCAAATTAGTCAATCAAGACAATAATATTCAATTATTGAGAAATAATTGTGTTACAAATGTCTACACTATACAGTTTTCTGTATTCACCATTCATTTAGAATGAGGTCTTGTGTTGTGTTGCAAACATTGTATTTTTGTTTTGTTCTGTTTCTTAAAAGGGCAAGTTTATTCCTTTTCCTTTCTTTTATCAAATCTCGTGTGGTTTTTGCTAACCTGCTTTTTCCGAGAACTTTTTCACGTCTTCCTAAAAGTTTGTTAATTGACACCTATATCATTATAAATATACTGTGTAAAGGGGATAATTTATTATAAATACTGTATATTGTATAACTGCAGGAGACCACTGAAGTCCTCCTAAGGACTCCAGCGGTCCTTGGTTTTTAAATATAGGCCCCCTACAAAAATTTAAAAACTTAGTACAGTGAGCCAAAGCTACTCGTGATGAAATTTGGCGGCTTTCAAATCTGCAGGCCTGTCGCTATCCCTATATCTATGGGGGATGTCTCTTATTTTTTATTTTAATTATTGAAATGCCTTATACATATATATTTCCCTTTGTCGCGGTCTTTTTGCGTTTTTCTCAATGACCGACCTGACAAACCGTTCCGTTAAACGGATGGTAACCCCGTCCCCACCCCTACACAGCAAAAAATAAGTCGTAAACTGATACGGAGTAAAATGGGTTGAGTTAAAAGTTGAGTTAATATTCACTCATCAGCAGAGTAAAAGTTTCATTTTCTGTTACCTCTTCACTTGAGTAAAAACTGAACAACGCCCACCTGATACCGATTTTCCTATTTAACTCAAAAGTTGATTTGTTTTTACTCATTTGAGGGTAATTTTACGCTTTAACAGGTCTGTGTAGTAAATAATAAATCAACACTTGAGTTAAACTTGTTGAAACGTGCATATCCAGCGCCTCGTGCATTACGCTGGTTCCCTCGATCTTGGCACTTATATCGGCTCAATCCGTGCATGTGGTGAGTGTGAAACCCAAAGACGTGGGGAACCAGCGTACTCGTGCATGATCATGGTGAATCATGGCGGACACTTTCGTACAGGGAAAGTTAGTGGGTGGGGATTTTCGGAGTTCGAAGGAAAATTTACGGGTAAGTAAGTTGTTCAACTTGTTATCAGTGACAGCGTACGTGTTTGTTGAATCTGTCGTTGTCATGTTTGAATTGATTTCGTTGTACAGCTGTACGGTATCTGACCATGTGTGGGTGTTACAGCAATACAGTTAAGCTTAACTTAAAACTTTCGGAGATTGGAGACCAGGTTGGTACACAATCTGTACAATCGATTTTTAGGGTGGAAATTTGACCATTTCCTGTAGATTAGGTCATTCGAGGGGCGGGAGGGAGCGCAAGTCCTTCTGACTGTTGAGTGCTGGAAGTGTCTCCCCAAATAGGCCAGCCGTATAGCTGTACAACAAAAATTAATTCAAACATGACAACGACAATGATTCAACAAACATGTTTACACTGTCACTAAAGACAAGTCTGCAAATATTCCTTCGAACTCCGCAAATCCCCACTCCACTAACTCCACTATTGGTTATAAATCACAAACGAGGTGATCCCCATTTCAACTCCATTAAAAGGTTTAAATTTAACTCCAAAAACGAGGTGATCACCTTTTCAACTTCATTAAAAGGTTTAAACTCTAAAACGAGATGATCTCATTTTCAACTCATTAAAAGGTTTAAATTTAACTCCAAAAAAGAGGTGATCACCTTTTCAACTCCATTAAGAGGTTTAAATTTAACTCCAAAAAAGAGGTGATCACCTTTTTAACTCCATTAAAAGGTTTAAATTTAACTCCAAAAACGAGGTGATCACCTTTTTAACTCCATTAAAAGGTTTAAATTTAACTCCAAAAACGAGGTGATCACCTTTTTAACTCCATTAACGGTTTAATTTTAACTCCAAAACGAGGTGATCCCCTTTTTAACTCATTAAAAGGTTAAAATTTAACTCCAAAAACGAGGTGATCACCTTTTTAACTCTATGGATAGGTTTAGATTTTACACCAAGACGGAGTCAATTTTAAATCAATGTGTTTGGTATTTTCTTACCCAATTGTGGTTGAGTAAGAGTTACTCAAAAACGAGGTGATCACCTTTTAAAAACCATATTGAGTTAAAATTTACTCTTTTTAAATTTAAATTTTTTTAGAGTGTAGGATTTATGACATGCTTTGATTTTCAAGTTTACCATTATTTTGTTTTCTCTTCCTGTTTGCAAGTTCCTAATTCTACAAAGAATTGTTTAAAACAGGAAGAAACTTAACCGAAACTTCGACATGTCTTTTTATTTTGTTAATGTGCCTATTTCAGATACTTTATTAACCTTCGTCTTCCTGAACCTTTTTTTGTAACACGTCTTCCTGGGGGGGGGGGGGTGTTACCATCCCTCCTGTGATTTTGAAATTGGGACCCCGAAAGTTATATTGTTTGGTACTATAGTAAAGGATAAATGATTTCTATTGATCAATACCAATATCATTAAATTGGTCGAGGCGTTACGTAATTATTGGGCACAATTTGACACTTTTTCAAAAAATCGTTATTAAATGTTCTAAATGTCCGAATTTCGTCGGTGTTTTTGCTAATAAATGAAGGAATTTAGAATTCTCACATGTCCTGTAAGTTTCGAGTCCATATCATGCAGATATTTTTCAAAATGGCGACTTAAAATTTTTCGAGGTGGCAACTGCCATCCACCCCTACCCGCGGACTTTAACGGCCTACCATAACCCCACCTTATAGGTGGTACCCCCAATTTTTTCCATCAAAATGACCGCAAAGGATGTAATATCAATTACCTTAATGCTCAGGGTCGCTTTATTCTGCATTTTGGTGCAATCAGCGATCATCCGTTAGGGGGAAGACGAGGGTTAAGGTAACTAACAAAAATAATTTCATCGCTATAGCGCGATGTGAAATATTTTTGCAAATACTTACTGAGTTATGTTCAAATGTGGTCACAATGTTGATTTGGTGACACGAAATGAAAAAAAGTATAGAAACTTGCTCATCCGTGACCGTTGCTATGGAAATTGCGGCCATGTTGTTTTTTTAATGGTACTCTTGCACGGGGTTTTAGACACTTTGCTGTAGTTAAAATTCATGAAATTTGGCAAAGAAGCTAAGAATATAACAATCTATAAAACCCTATGTTGAGACTTTGTGAAAAACAAATTACCGCGTTTGTATAGGGGAACTCGTTTGACGGGAAAATTTTCAAAAATCAGCCCGAAATTCAAACCGCTGCCTCATAAAGTCTCAACATACGTTTTAGATTATTATTTTCTTAACCTCTATGCCAAATTTTATCAAAATATGATGACTAAAAGTAGTTACAAAACTGCACGCAAGGATAAAACGACGCGAAATTACGAAATGCCAGGAAAAGGCAATTTTAAATCTAGAAATTATTAAAGATACAAAAATATATTTTTTTTCTAAATAATATAAAAGTCAATAATCACTCGATCGAAGCAATGAAAAAATGGGGGAAATATCTAAAATTAGCTAAATATGCACAAATCTTAAAAACAGGCCCTCAAAAACAATAAAATACGCATTGGTCGGATTCTGCACGAACGCCATTTCGTAACCATTTATCCGATTTTAGCGGAATACAAAACATTTGAAAGATAAAATTCCATAGTTTTTGATTTAAAAAAAGTGCCATTTTTTACCTAAATTTCAATGTTTCACCTCGCCCTAGTTACCTTTATTAAAAAAGGAATTTTCACTCTTTCATTAAATAAAAAGTGGGACAATACTATTATTAGTGAAAAATCACTCCAAAAAGACAGTGAGGTGCAGGATCGTGTCTTTTAGAGTCAAAACGAGTGGACAAAAACAAAAGTGGGAGAATCGTAAGAAATCAAAATGTCACCTTTCCTTATATTGCTCACGCAATGACACTGGAATTCATACACATTAGGCAAATATAAGACAATCATACAAATTATCACGTTTCACGTACATCCGGGTTCTCAAATTACGATCCCAGGGTGAAAACTGGTATTCTGACAGGGCAACCACCCGAATGCCAAAAAATGTGAGGCCTGGCTTAATTGGGTCTCGATAAACTCCACATGGTACTCTGCAATTAGTTTCACATAGGGAAATTGGGATTTCACACACAGAAAAAGGTGAGTCACATGTCCGTATACTGAAACACTTGGCCCAAGAGTGAGTCAAAGTGATGCATTTTGAGCCACGGTGTTTCAAAATACGGACAAATTGACTCACTTTTACGTGAGTAACACACTTTTTCTGTGTGTGTGGATTGACGATACAGTCTAAAATAAATTATCACTAAATTGAGGCTTCATATATATACATAATTGCACTTCTTAAAATGACTGTTCCAATCATATATGTACGTAAAATACATCATTACTCCATTTTGGGATAATTATTGCTTAACTTTTGCGTATATGGTATCAGATATGGTATACTCATTTGTACATTCGAAAAGTAATGGTATCGTAGCTTATAAGTTATATGGTTTCAAATATGGCATCATTTCATTCATTTAAAAGTCAAATTTATAGGGTCACTTTCGGAACTTGTGTCGTGTCACGTCGATCACAGTTTGTTTCCCGGCCGGGCGTTCCCAGGCACGATGAAGGAAATTTTCCCCGTTTTAATATGGAAAAGTTAACAAAAACCCAGAAAAAAAAGACAATTTTGCTCATACCACGAAGCTTTTGCATTCAGAGATTCGCACAGGAACCATGATAGGCTTTGGGTGACTTCCGAGCGTTTGTCATTTTAACAATCTCCTTAGATTTAAAAAAATAAGTCTGTGGAATTATAAGAGAATGGCATTTCAATCGGTCCTTGAATATAAAAATAAGGAATTAAATTTCAAACTTCAAAGGAAAACATTTTTCGAAAGGTTTTGGTAATTTCTAATCATATTACTGTATATCAAGTCTCAAATTTTGAATTTATAGGTTTTCAGAACATACAGGAAGCCATGAACGCAAACAAATTTATAATTTTCTAGGGCCACAATGAACTTTATTTGTTATACAAACACAAAGTGAAAATGAGTTTTCTACAATTTCCTTATAACATTAGGTCGTGTGAGATTATCAATAAAAATGAAATACGATTTATTACATGATTGTATAACATTCGTCTACAACTTACCGCTCCGATTTATGTTAATTGGTTCTACACCACTAAATGCTGCCCTAATGAGCTATCCTATGATAAAACGGTCATTTTGAGGGTGTTTTTCTCATATTTTAGAATTCTTAGATGTTTAAACGGGCATCTATATGGGGTGAATATAAAACATGCATTTTACAAATATTCGAAATATCAGCATTATAGTATTACCTGGAAAGTTTTCGCTTTAAGAAACGCTGAACGTATAGTGATGTCATTAGTATTACTGCTCTGCTTTCCAACAAATTGGGATCAGATCGTTTGGCAGGCGTTTGGCATTTTCTGACATCAAAAATGTCAGAAAATGAAAGAAGACACTCAAATTTAACGGTGCAATTTAGTTCAATTTTAAGCTTTTATATACTCTAATAACCGTGGGAAAATGTTTTCCCTTGTCAGTTTTGAAAATGACCGAAATTTATTTAGGATCTACGAAAATTGATTTTTCTGGGAAAGAAGAAATGTGAATGCGCCAGAAAAAATTATTAAAAAATTAATTAAGAAGATTATATTATAAATTTGCCCCTTCCGGCCCCGAATAAAAGTCTGACTTTGCCCCGCGCCCGGCTCCATGCTGCTGCATGCTTGATTACTTGAAATGTGTAATTTTAGAAATAGGCTAAAAATTTAACATATTAACTCCTCATTTTAGTAATATTTTTAGTACACGAAAGGTCCAATAAAGCGACAAAATTATATCAGATTAGCAAAACCAATTTCGAAAAGAAAATCGTCCATAGAGTGACAAAAGGACTGCATGGCAAATGTATTGTGAATAAATCATTATATAAAAATTAATGAATTCCCATTTTCATGCGAATCACATCTCACTCGTGACTATTTTGATTTAAAATTTATATTTCATCTCTTATTTAAATAAACCTGGGGGAGGGTAACTGATATTTGCATGTCCGGGCAATCGCGTGTCACAGGTTCCAAATGTGACCTAAAATGAGTGAAACGAACATATATCTGTTTGAATGGGTTCCCTTTCCGGGACCATACCATTAACAGAATACCCATTTCAGACCATAGGCCTACACAAAATTATGTATAACGCAACAATTATCAAACATGTACATCATTCGAACAATTTTATTACGAGGTAGCCCTATCAGTTGCAAAATTTTCATTGATGATTTAGACATCATTGAGTCATCAATTCAACTATATTCTTTCTGAGTTTAAAACCTTAAAAGATATGCCTATATTGAAAAGCCTAATTTTCATACCCTGTGCACATGAGACAGGTCAACTTAATACCGTATCGGAAAAATGTGAAGTTTCGCAGTCACAGTAGACCTAGCCAGTAACTACCCCGCCCACCCCCCCCATATATAAACTCCTTCAAACCATACGGTTTGTTGGATTCATTTTCATATTATAGCTTTTGCTAAATGCAATTTGCGAAAGAACAGAAATTGTCATCAAAATCCGCGCATGGGATAATATGATATGAACCCTCTTAGTTACCGAGAATTTTGGCAAAAGTATACATGACCCCACCCTCATAAACCCGACATAACTCATAAACCCGACATAACTCATAAACCCGACATGACCTGACCCTATCCATAAACATACCCTAGTAACCCTAACTCTACCCTAACCCTAAAATTTTGGATGGGACATTGGTCCGAATTTTGCTTTCGATATCTATGGAGTCTATGGGCTAGGCTATACAAGTTATATATCCCATAATTCATTAAAGCTTGTTGTTTTAATGATAATATATGAATTTGCTTCAGTGGCACCACATTACCCCACAGTACCCCACTCAATGCCTCCCGGGCCATGATCTTCTTACCTTGAGCTTGAGCTTGTATATCAGTCATGATGCTTCAGCACGATGTTTAGTTTTTACCCTGCATCTTGTAAGTTCGAATTCATTATCTTGGCGATGAAAGGTGGTCCTGTTGTTAAAAAGTTAAAAATAAATAGAAGGTTATGATTTATTCAGTGTTTCCACTTTCCAGGAAATTACCCGAATTCCGGGAAATTCTACTCAATTTCGGGAAATGAAATAATTCCAGGTAATTTGGGGAAATCTTGAAATTTAAAATATTATTTAAATTTTCAGTGAAATTGGCCATTTGTGTGCAAATTTGAAGATTTCAAAACAATTTTTACCTAAATTTGCCGATTTTACAGATATTTTTCCCGCGCTACGCGCGCAAAACAAAATATTTCTGTATTTTTTCCTCCGCCACTGACCAAAAAATGACACATTTATAGCAATTTTAGAGATTCCAGGAAATCTCAATGTATTCCGGGAAATTTTGGCTTCTATTTCAGGAAATTTAAATTTAAAATGTGGAAACACTGGATTTATTTATATCGATCTGCTAGTCACGCTAGTACTCGAGTTCGTGAGATCGGACACCACCAAGCACAAAAAGAATAATCATGGTAATAGGCTAAACCAAAACGGCAGCCATAATTTACGGTTTGACAGTTCTTCCAAATTCTACTTGTACATGCATTCTCACCTGCTAAAATTAACTTGAACGGGTGACTCTTTTGCTATTTGCCATCCCTTTTTGTAAGATCACTCATGTATTATTGTTAATCCAAGTGTTTGTTGATTGAAAAAAAATCAAAATGTGTAATTTGATCATGAATTTGTTAATTTTAGGTGTTTGTTTACATAAAAATGATCATGAATTTTCACAAGTTTGTTTGGTAAACCATGGAGGTAAACTCCTTGACTACCATGGCCTATGGCTTTAGCAATTCAGTGTGCAAGAGCACATTTCCCATCATATGGACCGCAAGTCAGTCTAGTACCATCATTGTCATCCGGTATAGTGCCAACTTCTACAAAAAGACTCATGTATTATAGCTAATATTATCCCGGGAATATTATCTGGGCCTATTTAGAGGCCTACTAGATTTGCACAGTTACATGTTAGGCCTGTAGGCCTATATAATTATAATAATATAGTTATACTTACGGATTATCAGTCGAGCATGTATGCAGTACTCCAGTATACCTAATATACGATCGCAATCTGAGGTTTCCTTATCTCAGATAGCAACAAAACAAGCAGTGGTATAACCCGTGTAGCGAAGAATGACTAATACACTTAGCATGCATATGGTAGTGTAGTGACATGAAAGCGATATATAAATTTCACGTGTAAAATGCATTGTATATAAGAATAGACTGCTAACCTTTCCGACCTTCAAACTTTGACAATAAATCACCAGACTGAGCTCAGTCAAGCTTCAAAGAGTGGGTTTACTTCAATTCCATGGTTTAATGGTAATTGGTTCTGACCCATTTCTCATGTTCATGATCATGGGATGCCAGAAATCAGGAAACAATCCGTTTCTAGATGCCACGGTCACCATTGGTAATATTGCTACTGCACTTCCGGGTTTCCCAAAGCGAAGCGTATCGCCGCAACAGGTTTCTATCGCTTGTCAACTACATAAATTTTATTTAAAGAAATTTACACAAAACGAAAAAAGTTTGGGGAGATTCAATATTGAAATATGGCAGCAGCATCAGGGTCTTTTGTACTATAGCTACGCAGCCATTTCGTGATGTTTGTACTTGATGTAAAATTCAATTTTCCTTAGATAGGCCTAACAATTTCAATTTTAAACTGTAGAGTAAATTCTCACTGAAAGATTTAATTGATAAGACTGAATTTGACTCTCTCTGTACTCTCGAGCAGAAATTTATCGAGGGTCTAACTTTTAAGTTGAAGGTTCAACTAGTGAAAATTTCACTAGTAAAAAGATTGAAATTCCGGTCACGCTTCCATAACCGAAATCTGAGTACCCCCACACACATACACCACACACCCACACACACACCCCTTACCCCTACGTACAAAACCCCATACACCCCCACCCAGCACCCCCACACACACACACCCCACCCCACACACACATACACCTGGGACTAATATTAGTCCCATACACACACCCCACCCCCACCGGATATAGAATTAGTGGATAAAATAACTAATGCAGTTGAAAAAAATGAGACAACAATCGGAATATTCCTGGATCTGTCAAAGGCCTTTGACACTATAAATCATGAAATATTATTACACAAATTAGAACACTATGGATTCAGAGGTATTGCACTAACATGGTTTAGAAACTACTTAGAAAACAGAAAACAGTTTGTAAGATATGAAATGCATGACTCTGATTCAAAGCAGCTGTGGTGTTCCTCAAGGATCGATTCTAGGACCCCTTTTATTTATATTATATGTTAATGATATTATAAACA
>JXSR01S043460.1:799-20283 GCA_000969725.1 Ophiothrix spiculata | reverse complement strand
AGTCGCTAGTTTGAATCATGCCACAAAAGAAGGGAAAAAAGAAAGAAAGAAAAAGGGCACAGAAAACTCGTCAAAAGGAGTACCGAGATATTTTATAAGACAAGTCGCCCAAAATAACTTTTGCATGGTAGAGAGTTTCGACAGCAGCGCAGCTGGTTTTGAATTTCAAATATTGATCACGGGTCCTTTCAAAACATACCGCTGTGCCGGAGAGAAGCCGTGATGTAAGATATGATGCTATATTGATTGCAAGATTACGGGGCTTTTAAACATGTTAAACCATTTACAACTGATTTATGGTGGCTTGTGTCAGAGTGGCGTTTAGGGCCTGTTGAGTTTTCGATAGAAAATCATAAATTGTGTGCATGAGTTGTATTAACTAAAAAGTGAAATAAAATGCCAAGTAGGCCTATGTAGAACTACTTTTTTAAGTCACATGAAGCTTAGTTACTAAGCTTGATATTAACGTACATGACCAAAAAATCAATGTTAATTTTGCCGACCTTAAGGTACCTTTCGATATGACGGGTCACATATGTGACCGTGCTATATTGATTGCAAGATTACGGGGCTTTAAACTATTACTGCTTACAACTGCAATGTGACGGTGACGTTTTTGATTTATGTAAGAGCGGCAGCGTTTTGAGCTTGTACTGTGGTTTATGTTCAGTTTTCGATAGATAATCATAAAATGTGTGCACGAGTTGTATAAAAAAACAAAAGGTTAGAATGCTATTTTGTCACAATGACCGATGAAACATATCCAATATAAGCTAGCCAGTAAAGCAGGCCAATAGCTAAATACCATGAAAAGAGAGTAGGTCTATAGCTTCTACTTTCATGTTAAAACACAAAAAATAAGTCACTTGCTCAGTAAGTTGCCACAATCAATGATTTATTGCTAGTAGGTTATATGATTTTCATTTCATGAGTATTCATTTGAAAATAAATCCAAAATTTGTGATTTCAGGCGGCCCATAGCCGGGATTTATCGGGCGGGAAGCGGGAGTTCCAAAAAGTCAACATTGAGGTAGAATTTTCGTTTTGATATAGGCCTACCCTGAATTAGGTATATTAGTTTTATGAAAGTTGTAAGCTAAAACAAAAAAGGATCTCAACGTTTTATAGGCCTATATTATTTTACCCCAACATTACAGATATGATGGTGTTTAGTGGTTTGGAAGGTCGTTTGTGCGGGACTTTTTTGTACTTTTTGGCGGACCTTTTTGGTATGATACATTGTCAAATGGGAGGAGGGAATGCGACGCCCCACCGCACAACCCAATATTTGACAGAGAAGTATAGGCTTATCCAGTTTTACTAAAAATTTGTCTTTTTGAGCATATTTCCCAACTATATAGATACACCGTTTAAGCAAATTGAACGCATTTATTGTTATAAAAACTTGAGAATAAAAACGACCCGACCTAGGCCCACCAAAATTAGTGACAAACCACACCAAAGGCAGACACACGAAGTAACGAATACTCCGAAGTACCATCTCGTGGTTGTTTTGGGGAAAAATCAAACAACAAATACTAAACAAACCATGGGAAAGGGGAAAAAAAACCTTAATCATGTTAATATTCAGAATTTTCTCGTGATGCATAATATTATTCCGAATTTATTGAAAGCACGTGATCGGATTTTACCAACCAGGTTGCTCGAATTTACCAATGTATATAGTTTAAGAGTTAATTTTGTTATCTGAGCTGGACTTCAACAAATTAATTAAGAGACTTCCAGTATATATACGATTAAACTTCATTTTCATTCAACGACGGCGAAACCCAGCTGTCAATCAATCTCAACATTTCAATATTATCGATGGACAGCGTGTGTTCAGTAAATCGACTCATCGACCTGCTAATTGACATGCAGATTAAGTTTTAGCACAGCTTGCATCCAGTACTATTTGGCTCATCGTCAACGTCATCACCGCATACGCTGGAAGTTCAGAAGTGTCTTTGTATGAAATTCAGTATAAAAAGTACATTTTTAAAGACTGAATTTCATTCTCAATATCTTTATTTCAATATCTGGGCGACTTGTCTTTTGGGCGACTTTGTAATATTTTGGGCGAGTTGTCTTTGGGCGACTTACTATTTGGGTGAGTTGTAGTTTGGGCGACTTGAATTTTGGGCGACTTGCCATAATTTGGGCGAGTTGTCTTTTGGGCGACTTTACACAATTTGGGCGACTTGTTTTTTGGGCGAGTCGTCCAGAATTCGATTTGATCACAGCCTTTTCCTGATTATATGATGTACTCAGATTATCAGAGATGCCACTTTTCAGGATTTTTCCTGATTTCAGGATTTTTTAAACTCAAAATTTACGCGTTTTGATTAATTTTCAGCCCTTTTTTCAGCTTTTTTGCTAAAATTTACGCGCATGTTCAGGATTTTTTGAAAGTTTCAGGAATTTTAGTGATCCTAAGTGGCATCTCTGATTATATACTTACGCGTTTGAGCACAATTAGGCCACATCTTTGTGCGGCCGGCCGCAACCTGGCCATAGCCTTCTTTTTCCAAGATTGCGACCGTAGGCTTGATTGATCACCTCAAGATTATTGTATAATATCCATTACATGTTTTGAAATTATTAAGAGGTGCATTATCAAGCCTACGGTCGCCATCTTAGAAATTCAAGGCTGTGGCCAGTTTGCGGCCGGCCGCACAAAGTTGTGGCCTAGTTGTGCTCCAAAGCCTTAGACAGACCGGGTTTGCAAAATCCATGGAAAATACATGTCCAACATGGAACAACATTCTGCATGTATGGTAAATTTGGTGCTGCATTTTTTGTGCACAATTTGTCTAGCACAAAAATCAACTCCCAGTCAAAAGTGTTCGCGCACAAAACCTTCAACCAGCCAAATCTCGAGAACCATTCATCATTTACATATTTTTTTTCTATATTTATATTTAACATTAATAGATCTAAAAAAGGAGTTGCATTCACTGCATTTGAAAATATGGCCTGCACATTCAAAAATGGAGTTTAAATACAAAACTGTACATTTGTTGGAAAACTTATAACCTAAAAAGGTTCTCTACAGTTGCATGGTGATAACGAGCAATTGAATAATAAACTACATTGGTACATATCAAAAAGTGTGTGTGGTGTATTTGTATATGGTCCAGAAAATCAACCATTTTTATGGTTATAGAAGATCGAATATCAGAGAAAATATGGATGACTTATATTGGATACATCAGGCACCTATAAACACATGAATTTTTTCAGAGTCTTTGTCGCTTTTTAAGATAATTATATTTTTGTCCGTATTTAAGTGTGCGTCAACACTTAACCAGGAGTGTAAATGCACTGAAAGAAATATATGCAGGATGTGATACAAAAGTAAGTCGTTTGCAAAACTATTCACGTTTAAAATATATGAACCACTTATAATATGTCTGCCCATTGTTTCTCATGTCCTTAAGTTATCTGGATTGGTTGGGAGGGGTCTTCTTTTCTTCTCAACAAAGTTTTGCACTGGCATGCTCAAAGTACGCTTTACAAAGTATAAATCTTGAAGTATGCAACAAGCAGCCGATGGGGAAGTAAATTAGTCCACATTTCTCCTAATCATAATAACGTACCAACTCTTGCTGAATATTCAAACGAGAGCTCGTGGTATAGTGGAACAGTGCAGGACTCAGAATCATGAGGTTGCGAGTTCGAGTCCCGCTAAGGCCAACGGGTTATGTCCGTGGGCAAGACTTTAAACTCAATTGATTGATTCGTCGACCCGAGAGATATTGGGGAGCTGTTATGGGGGGATATCACAATCTAAGTGCAGATTGAGTGTGCACCTGGCCAGTAGCACCATCAAATTGATGCGAACTGATTGTGACGATTTCCTGACGGCAGCGTAATAGTAGGCAGCAGCACTCTGAAAATTTGTTCAAAAATTTAGTAGCGCTATACAAAAGCTGTACACTATTATTATTATTATTAACTTATTATTAAGGTTTGTCAATATGTTAGAAACAAAATTAGCCCAAAAGTATACCAAAAGCAAGAACAATTCATGGAAAAAATATCTTCAATCCTAATCAATCATTACTAGTTTCTTTCACAATGCATATACCCACTATTTCACTATGTTGTAGAATAGAAGAGATATTCTATTGATCTCGTAACAGAGTCTGATTGCTTGTTGCATATTTCAAGATTTACAGAGTGTAGTGCTTGAATCCAGATGTGAAACCAACAGTGACATTTCATTATAGAAACCATAGCTTCAAATTCATTGCGCAGTTCTTTTGTGTTTAAATTGCAGAAAGTAGCTATGACCAGCCAAGCACTAGCCATGTAGAAGAGAAAAGCAGTACTGAAGACCCAAAATTAACACCGTCAGGAACAGGTGAGACACCTTTTCATTCAATAAGCTATACCTGTGATTGGCATATTACCATTGGCTGAGAGTAAATGGAAGCTTTATATGAAGACAGTGGATGGTCAATAAGTTAATAGTCAAGTCTTTATGTTGCACATTGCATATCAGCATACATATTTCAATGAAATTACTGGACTGGAACAAGTTACATTGGTTTAACTGCTGAATTTTGCATTGTCTAGTGTCTGTTTGCCCTACACTGACTCATTTTGATTTACTCCTCAACAAATGATTTGCCAATCAAAAGAATGAAGAATTATGAGAATGATCTAGATTGTACAACCAGGGAATTTATATAAAAAAGGGGAATCGTTACTCATTGTGACTGCCATGGGATGGCCAGTGTCTTAGATATCTCGTCATTGTACCATATGGGCAGTTAATGAATGCACTTTTTAATTGCCACACTTGAAACTTTGTGAAGAAAAATTTTGAAGGTAAAATTTGTCATGTGAGTGCAAAAAAGCTGTATCATAATTTATTTAACACCTAGTGTTAGAATGTGAAAAATCTCTCAAAATTTCCCTGCCACATGTCAGTGGCTCTTAATAATGGTTCTACAGTCACCTGAAGAACCATTTCAAGAGCAACTGACCCAGGAATGGATGTTCTTCAGCCAATGCAAATGTATGACATATGGTAGCTATTACAGGTACGACTTTCTTGTCTTGAACTCACATGACAAATTCTGCTCCATGAGCTACAATAGAATAGTTGTTTTGAATACAGATTCCCTTTTTCAATTCCTTGCTTAAAAAACGCTAATTATCTGGGTCAGAGTTTAGCAAAAAGGGGCAGATTTCTTCCTTATGATTTTTTGAACATGAAAATATTTGAAGAATCTACATGGACTCTTGTACAGTAAGTAGGACCTCTTTGAACACAAATTCTGTTAACCCAAAAAATCAGGATAACACAAATTTGACTTTCAAGTCCCTGGTACTGACTTTTATCATGTATGTAATTAGCCTATATTATTTTAAGTGACACATACAAAATATATTTCACACATTAAAATTTGTGATCCATCAGATTTTGTGTTAAAGAGGTTCCACTGTAACTTTAATCAGAAAAATCTTTTCAAGGATGGGTCTAAATGTTTGACCCTGATTCACATTACTAATAGGATAGTTATGTATAACATGGTGGTTCAGATGCAAAAAGGAAAAAGAAAGAGTGCTGAAACTTTTAAGTTAATATTAAAATAAATAATCATTATGTTCATGTAAATTGATATTGAAAGAACTTCATATCCAGTTCTAGATGATTTTTTTTTAAATATATGGTCTGTTAGAGGACAGACTTTGTTTGAGATTTCCTGATTAGTTTTGTTTGCAGTGATCGATTTAATCATTTTGTTCAGTTCAATTACATTTTATTGTTTGGTGTGTTTTTTTTAATTCAAAAAATTTAAAATTTGTTTTGATATAAATCTGATCATAATTTAAATTTTCCTTGCATATCTTGTGGTGTGCACGGCAACACCATGCACGATCAAAATTGAAAGTTATAATGAGTATTTTAATTACACAACGATAACTTATGAATATCAAATGAACTTAGATTTTAATTAATGCCTCTTTGGTTTTCCTTTTTCTATGAACCACCCTGTTCTACAGGCACTAGTGTCGCTAAAGAAGAAAAAGCTGTTCAGCATCCGACCACACAAGATACAACAGATACTGGCAGTTTGAATTCGATTAAAGATGATAAAAAGCACTCATATGAATGTGCAATATGCCATGATCATTTTCCAAAGAAATCCAGGCTTATTGATCATATTTTTGAAGCTCATGGCAATGCTGAAGATGAGTCTGACGATGACAAATCTGATGATTCAGATTATGATGAAGCACAAGAGGATATGGAATGCAACTCTGATGATCGTGAGGAACCAGGCACAACACCAAGGCGTTCGTCTAGAGTTAGTAAACGTCCTCAAAAATTAGAGGGTGAAGAATATGCGTTCCCGACTGAGATGAAACAAATTATAGATGCTGCATGTAGAGAATTGTTCCAATGTCGCTTACAAGATTGCTCTTCGAATCTGGGTACACGACGTGCCCTTTTGAAACATCTCCAAGGTTCACACAAGTATGCACATGAGAAAGCAGTAGAGATTTTGCAATCTTGGTATGAACCGAAACCAAAGGGGCGTAAAAAAGGAAGTCATGTTTTGCGAGAAACTTCCGAAGAGGAGCAATTTGTTTGTCACATTGCTGACTGTTTCTCGAATCTCAAGACACGTGGGGCTCTTAGGAAACACGTTATGAGCAAGCATAAGTACGCACAAGAGCAGGCAGTGGAAGCGGTCAGATCATGGTATAAACCAAAACCTGGAGGGCGTCCAAAGAAAACACTATTTGATCTGGCAGAACCAGTGGAAAAGACAGTTTACCCTTGTCAGATCCCAGAATGCATAGCTGAACGAGGAAGTCGCAAGACTCTCATCAATCATTTACAAAGATGTCATAAATACAGCAAAGCAGATGCCATGGCTACATTTCTTACGTGGTTTAACCCAAAGCCACTTGGTCGCCCAAAGAAAAGTCAAGCTTTTGATACAAATGCAGAATCTTTTCCTTGCGGTTTTGAATCTTGTACTTCTGAGCCAAGCAGTCGTAGAGCTCTTATAAATCATGTTATAAGTGTGCATGACTTGAACAATGCAGAAGCAGTTGTGCAGGTAAGGGAATGGCATATGCCTAAACCTCGTGGCGGTAGTAGAGGGCGGCCAAAAAAACTGCTTCATGATCCTGTCAAGGACCCATTTCTTTGCCAGATTTGCAAATTGGTGTCCTTCCCAAGGAAGCAATTGCTTCGTAACCATTTACACACGGAGCACAACTTTACCACAGAGGAAAGTGAAGCTGAAACTGCCAAGCTTTATGGTGTCCTGAATAGTAACAAAAAGCGTAAGCTTCCAGCCAGTATGTTCTATGCAGATAATACTGATTTGGATGATAAACCAGATCTTATCAAAACGGAAGACCCTTCTGCCAAAATTGAAGCAGCTTCTTCCAAGTTGAAAGCAACATGTCCAAAGTGCGGTAAAAAGTTCCAAGAAGTCACAGAGGCAAGACTTCATTTTGAAAACGAATGCGTTGTTAATATATTGAAATGTGATATTTGTGGAAGTAGCTTTGAGAGCACGAATGGTTATAAGAGTCACATGGAAATGCATGCTAATAAAGCAGCTGGGATATCGTACCCTTGTGATCAATGCGATAAAGTGTATTACCACAAGTACATGTTAGCAGCTCACGCAGGAATGCATAAACCTAAATTTATATGCGAATTCTGCAGTAAGGCATTCGCCATTAAGTCTTCACTTGAAAGTCACAGAAATACACATACTAAGGAGAAGAAATATCAATGCCCAGAATGCCCAAAATTTTACTATGATAATAAACAATTGAAAAATCATATTAAAGTGCATCATGAAGGACAAGACCATTTAGTGGCATGTCATATATGCGGTAAAAGCGTCAGGCAGGTGTGTATGAGGGCGCATCTCCAATTAGTACATACCGGCCAAGAAAAAGCCTCATGTCCATTATGTGAGAAAAAATTCAAACATGAAAGATATATGCAGGAACATTTAAAGGAAGTTCATGGAGCAGGACGGCAGGAATTTTTCCTTTGCAACTGGCAAGGCTGCGGGAAGCAATTTGTAAGAAAGAGGGCGTTGACCGTACACTATGCAACACATTTGGACCTACGACCTTTCGCTTGTTCGATATGCCCAAACAAGTTTCGTAGCAAAGGTCACTTGAAAAATCATATGAATTGGCATAAAGGGGTGCGCCCTCATCAGTGTAAAATATGCGAAAAACGCTTCCTCACTAATGGAAATCTTACAAAGCATATGGTAGTACATAAGAAAGATGCGTATCCAAGAGCAAAGAAGGAGAAGACCATGCCTCCAGCTGAAACTGTAAGCTATAACGTGGTGACAAGTGAAGCGGCGCAAGCTGCTGCGGTATTAGCAGGAGCTTTTGGCTCAGAAGTACCAATAGGAGAGGTAGAAAGTTCAACAGTGGTCCAAGTGCATGTGCCTGCCAGTGAAGCTTTACACTCAGATACTAAAGCCAAGGAGTTGCTGACTGCCATCATTGCTCAGGTTGCTTGTGAAGAAGGAGGCCAGGTGGCGGTACATGAGATACCAGCTGCTGGCCATCAGGAAGAGTACAGGACTATTGATTTTGCAAATGTGCCTTATACAATTTCATATACTCAGGACTGTCAACGATAGACAAAACAATATGTACATAAGTGGATTTTGAAAGAGCCAATTTTACCTTGAGTTAAGACCTTGGTTGTTTATTTTTTATTCTTGCAAAATGTGTTGGAATTTTTGGTTGGTTTATTTTATCTGAATGAACATTGATTGTACATTTATTAATGTTAAGGTTTGTATCAATGAAGCGACAAATATATGCTTTAGCATAAATGCCCACCTGTCAGAATTTGGAAAGGTTGATTCAAATCATATTTTAAGAACCATACACATAGTTTTTGGCACTTTTACCATTTTTGAAAGAAATTATTGTAAAGTTCTATTCAAACTCTTGCAAAATATGCATTAAAGTTACATTTCCTATGTAAACAAAACAAAACAAAAAAAAAAGAAAGAAAAGCAAACAACAACCGCCTTTGTGAAATAGATATATAGGGCAATTTTCAATTATAAGTAAAAAAATGGCACTGGGCAAATTTGGTAAAATAGCTTCAGGGATTCTCTGAACAAACACAATATATTGTAAAACTAACAAAATAATTTAATTTCTATAAAAAGTACCAATATGAATTATGTATTTTAAAAACTAAGCTATTCCAGGGTAATGTTTGTGATCAAAAAAGTGGAAAATTATATTTTTTTAATGGCTCCAGTCAGGACCTGGCATATGTTTCTCGCTGATAACATATGTGACCATCCAGCCCAAAACAGCAGTAAATGCCAGCTCTTGACATTTTCACTTTTTTAATTATTTACAAAGACCATGCTTTTAAGGATTTAATAAAATGACACCTTAATGAACTTCACACGATTTCCAGAAGTCAAGTTATTGTCCGTCAAAGGTTGTCAGGGAGTAAAACGTATAACTGAGAGAAATGCGTTCAAAGATTAGTAAGCCCTATATTTTCTGTTGATGGTCTTAAGAATATGCCCATTTATTTCACATTTCCTATCATTTTCTTGAAATGAAACTTTGCTGATATTTTGTAATAAGCACTAGGATTGTGAATCTGTCAAAAAATCAATTTCCGCAAATTATGACCTTGACATGTATTTTCACCTGTAGCGCAAAATGAAATTGCTGGCATTTACTGCTCATATGGGCTGGATGGTCACATATAATACTGCCCATGGGTGGGGTCAGGACATGTAGATGTCTGAAAAATTGAAAATTGAAATAATTTCCAAAATCCTGAATAATAGAGTCGATGTTATTTAGGTATTACATTTGTAACATTGCACAGAAATATTTTCTGCTCTTCAAAGAAAAAATTCTCTGACAGGTTGGCAAATTTTTATTGCACTTTACAAAGATGATGGGTTTATTTAGAAATAATTTTATAAAAATGGTTGAAAATTCTGTTGTCATGATTTCTTTAAATGCAGTGTTTTGTTTGGTAATGTTTGTTGCATTTTGGTGTAACGTTTTGGTAGCATTTGTGATATTTTTTCTTAAGCATGTGCTCATTCATGCATGCTATAGAAAAATTTCACAATTTTTGTTTGGGAAATATTTCTCACATATTAAGTAACAAACATGCCCAAGAAACCTACTAAATATGGTCAAATAAAAAGGCTGATATTTTGCTTGAAGTCAAAAAAGTTTCATTAAGGTATGTCAACTTGCGCTGTAAGGCTGTTTAGAGGTATTTTGAAAAAAAAGTTGTTGATTTGTCACATGTTTTAATTATAATTGTTCAATTTAGGCAAGGTGCCAGTGGACTTTTGACTTTTTAATACCGAAGTGAGAACTTTTCAATTCTGTTATATTAGATATTGCACTATCTATAGGCCAAACACAAGGCCTACATTGTCCAATAAAATTTTGTTTGCCCTAAAGTTTAAATATTGTCGCATGCAAATATTCAATTCTATGCAAATACAAATCCATAGAAATTCCAATTAAGTTCTACGATCTGATTGTATCAAGTTCTTAGCAAGTATTTCTAGATAGAACTTCCCACTGAGTTCAGGAAGCCCAATCAGCCATTATATGATTAGTTGTAATAATTTGTTTAAAAATTCAAATTTATGCCATTTGGAATTAAACTTATAATTACATGTATGTGACTCAGCACATCAAAAGGTGCATATTTGCGGCATTTAAATCCATTTTGAGAAACAGCTGGCTGAAGTTGAAATGAGTGGAAAAGGCTGTGAGGTCAATTTTTGAGGAATGCAGGCAAGAGAATTTTCAAATGAAAATCTGAATTCAGATATTTTGAAGTGTAATATTCTCAACTTTGTTAAAATTTACCCCATCATTGGCATTATTTGCCAATTGTTTTTTAAAGAAAGTGCATTAATTGCTTTCCTTGGTATGGTCGTTCCCCAAAAGTGTGTATTTTTAATAGATTAAGTATGACACAGTATAAGATAAGATTGAAATTTAAAGATCTCTGTGACCATGTCAGATCCATTTCTTGCTCAAAATATCAGTGGACAGTCACCTAAAGCAATTGTATTTCCTTTTGACATTTTGAAAGACTATAATTTGTAAAGCTTGTCTTCTAAATTGGGTTGAAATTTGACATTAAAAACATTTTCAACAAGTCACTGTATATTCTTATATGGGAGCACGCCGTTGTTGATTCGTGATGAATCCACAGTAGATATTCATTTAAGCATGTCAGGCACGGCACAGCGTACACAGAGGTGCGTTTATGTAGTACATATAACTCGGCACACTGTATAGCATGTAGGGAACGTCACAAGTATTGGCAAGTAGTGGCATTGGGAAACAGTTCAAAACGACAAGGCAACAAAGATTTAATAACTAACAAGAAGGAAGGAAGATTTTCTTTGTTGAAAGGTATTCAAACACGCTACAGAGTTGTTCATTGCTAATCAACAACCCTGCATCCGATTTATCATGATTTATATCGGGTGGCTAAATTAAGCCAAAAGCCTCCCTCACATGATAAAAATGCATGGATGCATCATTGTTGATTGGCGATGAACAACTCTGTGGCGTGTTTGAATACCTAAATACCTGCTAGAGAGTTTTGAAGTTGAACTTGTAATTCTAAAAATCCAGTAGCATTATTAAGGGATTTTTTAATCGGATTAGCCCTGGTTTCAGTGCCTTGTCCACTTGTCCAACATCACCTGTCCAACAGCCTCTATCACAGTTGATATTGCTGGGTCCGTGGGAGGGGCGATCAGGGGAACGATACCAGTTCTAACTCGGATGTGTGATTGCCATCATATTTTGAAACCAAAACTTTGACACAAATTTGGTACCGTATTAAAGAGAAATAAACAACCTATCCACTGATGTCAATAGCTCAGTTTTAACTTTAGGCTAAGTAAAATTAATTATTTGTTTCCGGTAACATGCTTTGAAAACATGGAAACATAGCAAAAAATTGTATTTCTTACAAAAACTTTAGATTTTTCAACACAATTTCGGATGAAAGATATGATTATCTCTTTTAAGGATGTTACATACATTTTCAGGATATCTGATTACATGAAAGACAGACGATTGGTGGATGTCATCATTCTCAAAACAATTGCCGCAAGGAAGCGATCTCGACATGTATTAGGGGAAAACTGGGGCGGTGAAGAAATATTTAATTTTTTCATAAAAGTGATAAAATGTGCATTTTTGGGGTGCATGTTTGATGATTGAAGGGTAACCGGGCACAAACATATTATTTTACTTGGCCTTATGGATCCAACTGTTATTTGTTCATGTGTTTTGTCACATATACTGTTAGTTTTATATCCACTGTTAAAAAAAGTTGTAAATAAAATGTATGTGAATACAAAATAAAGTTTCCATAGATGATTCTGTACTGTAGCTACTTGCCTTTGCCCTTTCAAAGGGTTATTATAATTGCAATTTTATCAACACAAAGTTCATATTGCATCTGTCAGTACATGCAATTATTAACTGTTTAAGGGGGGGGGGGCAGTTGAAATTAAAGGCCAAGGTGATTTCAAAACCATGACTGTATATTGAACTGTTGGACCGTATTGTTCCTATTAATCGCCCACGGGGCGTTGCACTTTACGAAAGGAGGCGTTTACTAGGTTCCAATATTGTTAAAGTAGCTTAAACAACTATGGTATCCTGCACAGAATTTGTTCAAAATTTCACAAAATGTGCATGCAGAATGATGAAAAAAACTTGTATTCCAAATTTTGATTTATTTTTTTTGCGATGTGTTTTTGACTTATGGTATTTTTTATTTTCCAATTTCCCATAGACTTTGAACATGGCATGTTTGGCCACCTTGAAAATGTCACGAAAATTTTACAAATTTCAGACAAAATACTATTTACAAATTAATTTTTCTGTGGCAGTGGTTCACAAATCAAACTTTGTTTTCCTTTGCATTGCAAACTGATCACATATTGTCATTAATTTTGTTTTGAAGACATTTCTTTCATCATTTACAAACAGGAGATTTTTATAGATTTTAGAAAGGAAACTCAATTTTCTATAATTTTTGCATTGTCTGTTCCTAAATCAACCAACCTGAATACAATAAGCTTAAATTTCCTGTAACAAAATATAATGTTTTGACAAAAAATCATAAATGGAGGTAAAAAGATGCACTCTCTCTTATCAAAAACAGCCATTTTTACAAATTACCTATGACAGTTTGTGTTAAGACTTAAAGAAACCAAAGGACTAAACACCAAGTGATACTGGGGTCCGGGTGAAGAGCAATCTTAAATGATGGCTAAAGGTTAGGCTATACTCGGCCTCCACACAAATTTTTTTCACTACCAAATATTTGGTCGTCTTGTCACCAAATAAATGTGATTGAATTAAAAGTATAAACTGGTAACAAAAATTTGATGCTGGTTCAATGACTTTACCTTGATTCAATTTAACACATGCAATTTAGTGTGAAGTTTAATTTGTTTAAACTTGGCGTTGAATTTATTTTTTGGAGCCGCTTGTCATTTTGACATCACCACCAAATGTTTGGTACTTAAACTTTTTGGAGGCTGAGTATAACCTAGCCTTAACAAGTGACAGAATCAGAAATGATTTGCAAGCATGATAAAAGTCAGAGGACGGGTCAAATCAAGCTTAGCACTAGTTTGTGTTTTGCCTCCTGGACTCGGAAAAATCAGAATTTTGTAGCATTTCTTATTTGCTTTTAGTCCCATGAGACTCATAAGAATTTGGTCCTAGTGTTACCCTTGGGTCATTTTACCCAAAGTTTATCTAACAATAACTGTAATTATAACACTTAAATGCACAAGATTTGTCCCCTAATTGGCGGAAGTAAATTTTGCCATGTTATTTTCTTTTCTGTCAGTGAAAAACAATAACGCAAGTCCAGAAAACAGGAGTTGAACCATGTAATCTTTGCATTATTGCTTTTGAGATCACTCACAAAAAGTTGTCAATTAATTGGCAATTAATTCTTATTGCTTATCAAACATCGGTGGTTTTGCACTAATAAAGACCATTGTGTTTGTTTAAGTATTTCTTAGTTCAAATTGACCAAAAGAATATGATATATTACTAGTATTCTGAAAGGGGCATTGGACAAAATTTCCAAATTTTATTTGGGATGATTTACACTTATTATTTAAGAAATTAAAGTTAATTACCAAATATTAGGAAAATGATGATCAAAAAATTCAGATAGGCCAAAAATTAGAATTTTATTTTGTTTGTTGACCTTGGGTATGAGGCTATTCTCTTTACTGATGCTATATTAAGAAAGAGGTAAAGAAGGGTGTTTTGTGCTCGGAACAAGCAATGAAACTGTGCCCATACATTATTAGAGGCAAAAACATGCACCCAAAAACTTCCCCCCAGCTTTGAGAACTGTCAAGCCAAAAAAAAAGAAGGTACAATTAGAATTTAAAAAAAGGAACAAAACCATAGCTAGACCAAAACAATAAAATAAAAAATTAAACCTGACTCCAGCTGAATTTGTAATTTACAAGTAAATTATTTTCAGTTTTTTAAAGTTTGCATCATGTATTTTGCAAAATATTTCATTGAGAAATCATTGAATAACAGATGGTGACGTTGACAGGTTAGTTGAATCAAAAATTTGTGCTTCACCTTCATGTAATTGAATAAAGGGGAATGAATTGGGGGGAAAGTCATTTAGATTTTGATATGCCTGTATCTCAAAAACAACTATAAAATGACCTGTTGTTTTTATCTTAGATTCGTTACCACCACAAATGCATCTACTAAATATTGAATTTTCAGGAAGCTCAATATAGATTTTATTGTCAGTATTTATTTTATCATATAGGAACCCCCTTAAATTAAATTATTTTCATATTAATAGCATTGTTCCATGAAACAAACAGCTGGTGTTTGCAATCATAAATTAAGATTACAAGGCCTATGGGATATGTTGTCATCAGAAAAGACATGATATAGGTATTTACATATTATACTTCAGGTTAGTTTCTCAGTTCAAATTCTATTCCTAAAGAGTGTGCATGTGGGGCTGCATGTACTTGTGCTTTAACCCTACCCAGTCTAGCACCCCCTTTCTTTTTTCTTCTTTTTTTTAAAGTAAAAATCTTGCCTATATGGCATCTCCTAAGGGGCGGCTTCAAATTTCAACCGGCGCCTGACAGCCCGGAACCAGCAGTTCTGGGCAGGTGCCATAATTCACAATAAAAGCAACCGCCCAGAACCATGAAGTGATCCCTAAACCCAAATTTCTTTATCTGTCAAGATACCTTCACTCTGCATGCCAGAAAAGAGGATTCATTCTTAGAGTGGTACTGTAGTCTAAATTTTAGGTCAGAATCAAAAATATGCCAGTGCATGCTGTATGTCATACGGAATATGACGGAACAGGGTAATCAACTGTTTTTTCTATTAAACTCTCAAACCACTGGGAATATTTGGAGGAAATAAAAGATTCTAGGATTTTCAGCTGTTGAAATGAAATATGTATTTTTTTGTCCAACTTTATTTGGATATCCAAACAAAAGGGTTAGTTTGTAAAGGTGGGTTTTTTTTTACATTTTAGAATCTATAAAATGTAGAAACAATTTTCTAAAATGGGTTTCTTGAATTTTTTTTTTTTTTTGATTTTTTGTCATGATATGTGATATACTGCCAAAAATAAGTTGAAACTTTTTTGAGTTTTTTGGCAAGATGAGATGTTTTGATTTATAACACAAAATCTAAAAATTTGAGAAAACTCCTAGACATAGGTTTGATTTCTTAATTTCAGAAAGGAAATAAGTTCCATAATTGAAATTAAAAAACTGACTGAAAAATTAAAGATTTAAAAAAAAAATTGTCCAGTAAAAAATAATGTTTGCCAAATGATAAAAATTCTGCAGAGTCAAAAACTGATCATGATCAGATTGATCATGTGAACCACTCTAGATAACCAGTCTTGAATGCTTGAGACAAAATTTATGGTTTTAGGTTAAGTGCAGATCAAAAACAGGTGATGAAAGTTCTGTGTTGATTCTAGCCTTGCAGTTTGTACCTAATTTCAATTCAATCAATCAATCAATCATACAAGTACTTGCATAACATGCATACCCCATGAAGGAGTCTATTTGTACAGAGGACCAATGGCTTTATGTGACTGTCCGACCACAGAGCAAGTAGAGTAAAGTTTCTTGCTCAAGGAAACAAGGAGACGAAAACCGCCCAGCCCGGGGCTCGAACCCACAATCTCTGTATTACTAGACCCGTGCTCTGACCGCTCGGCCACCCTCCCCTCTTTACATTGTAAGTAAGGCATACTCCTGGATCAGACACCCAACGCCTCAGGAAAGAACAACAATCCCAACAGCAACGGCCTAGACATTAAATTCACTCCCTTTAAACTTTAATTGACTGTCACCCTCTTTCCTCCTTCAGCAGTTCTCTGATCTCCCTTTTCATGACTTTTCTTGTTTAATTTCATTTTTGGTATTTCTTTTTTCGCGGGACAATGTTTGTGACAACGCTATGCGCCCGATCTCGCGTATTGTATGCCGCATCTTTCAGCGCGCGCTCCCCCTTTTTTCTCACAGACATTCTCCCACAAATTTATGTACTCCGATGAAGGACTTCCATCCGAAACGTCAGTACCGTATTTTCTATTAGAACATCGTGAAACAAACCTACTAGTTTCTATCTTCTTTTATATATCCTTTAAGTTTGGTTTGCACTCAGTAGAACAAAGCACACTCTCTACACTCATTTCTTTCAGTTTTGATTCTATTAGTTATTTGAAGATGGACCATGTAATTGTTCCTTGAGACTTTATTATATTTGCAACAGTATCAGCACAAAATTATGGTAGAATTGTTTCTAAAATTGTTTTTGTTTTAATTATATGTGTGTTACAGGGACACCTGCGGAAGACGTCGACCTTAAACATGTCAAAAGTGAAGCAGATGCAACAGCTGAGATTGAGCTGACAGCAACAGCTGCAAATAAGGAAGGTGAGATTATAGGCTTGGAAGAAAGGACAAGGAAAAGGAATATGAAAATAGAACATAGTGAAGAATTGATGTTTGATGTGTTAAAAGACAATGATGCAGCAGATCCTACGTGGGTTAATAGCGATAGTGATTACGAGAATGATTTAAAGAAGAAGCCAAATAAAAAATTGAGAGATAGGAAAACTAAAATGAAGAGAAGAGGTCGAAAGACTATTTCAAAAGTGAGCATTAAATGCGACTTGTGCCCTAAGACATTTGTTAATGAAGATTTTTTGAATCGTCACAAACGTAGATCGCATGCTGAAGGTAAAGCTCACGTATGCCAGAACTGCTCTAAATGCTTTTTCAGGAGGTGTGATTTGACACGTCATATCCGTGATGTCCACAAGGAAGAACCATCTGCTGTAAATATGTTAACACATGGTAAAGGTCTTACGAAATATTACAATACAAGTAACGATAATAAGTGTACTATATGCGACTTGGGTTTTGCAAAGAAAAAGGATCTGGCAGAACACATCAAGAATTTGCATGGACAAGGTGTGGTTAAACTGCCATGTCCATGGCCAGATTGTACCAAGACGTTTAGCAAGCAGTCATTACTAGAAAGGCATCAAAACAGACACAATAAAGATAAAACATTTCCTTGTGATCTTTGTGGAAGCTCTTTAACCTCAATGCAAGGATATGAAAGACATATGGAAACACATAAAAATAAGCAAGATGGCTTTGAGTTTCCATGCCAGAAATGTGACAAAATATTCTACCATAAATACCTGTTAAAGCAACATGAAAACTCGCATGAAAAAACCTCTTTTGTTTGTGACATGTGCGGCAAATCATTTGCGTTCAATAGCCTCTTAGTTAGGCATAGAAAGAGGATACATACTGGAGAGAAGACGAGATTTTGTTCGATATGTCGTGCTGGTTTCAACACCAACGGAGAGCTGCGCCAGCATAAAGTGAATGTTCATAACCAGGAGGATCCGTATGTTCCATGTCATATCTGTGGTAATAGCGTTAGGAAGGCGACTATAAACTTGCATATCAGGCAGGTGCATCCTGCTGGTGAAAGAATCAAATGCCCATTATGTCAGAAAGATTTCAAACATCAGAATTATGTGGATGATCATATCAGGGAAGTTCACAACAAAGGAGGAGGATTGACATACGCCTGTACTTGGCCAAATTGTGGGAAGACGTTTGTGAGAAAGAAAGGCCTTGCATGCCATATGAATGTTCACAATGATGTCAGGCCATTTGCTTGTCAGATTTGCCCAAAGAAATTCCGAACAAAGGCCACTCTTAAGAATCACACAAATTGGCACAATGGGGTTAAACCATACCAATGTGACCTTTGTTTGAAGTCATTCTTGATAACTGGTAATTTACAAAAGCATATGGCTGTTCATAGGAAAGAAGTAGGTGCGAATGTATCACTTGATAACAGTAGACGGCGATCTCACGAACCCCATACATATGTGAAAAGAACTGCAGAACTTGGTTCTGGGGATCTTTACGTTTGTGTGCGAGTGCCCGCCGAGGTTGTGTTTGTGTGTCAGGTGACCTTCTTATCATTAGCCTTGCATTTGCATTTACTTGACTCGCACAGAGGTCATCAGAGAGTCAGTTTACCATCTCACACGCAGACTGCCAGAGAAGGAGTCACATTACCATCACACGCGCAGGTAACGGAATTAGACTCGTGCAGAGATCAACAGACAGTCTCTTTACCACCCAACACACACATGGATTCTCACAGAGAGGGGAGAGTCATATTGGAAATGGACTCAAACAGCAATCAGAGAGTCACTTTATCACCCCACAACCAATTACAAGAAATTGACCACAGAGGTCAGAGGGTCGCATTATCATCCCACGAACAATTGACTCCACATGGACGTGAAGGGATGGATTTATCTGGTGCACAGTTTTCCGGACGTGAAAGAGTTGAAGTGCCACCTCACTCACAATATCCCAGCAATCAGGGGTGCGAAAGAGTTGTGCTACCATCTCAACCACAATTGCCTGGTAATGAACAAGGAGGGGAGAGAATGGACCTGTCATATGTTACCATCAGTCTATAAAATAATGAGTTGGAAACATAATGGGACTGTATGATTTTAGTGGTGAATGTTTCATAATAGCATTAAGATACTCTGCATAGAGTAACTTATTTATATCCAATGACAATGAGTTACGTACATGGTTATCCCAAGAGTTGCATATCCATATTCATTGAATGTTATACAAATAATGAATGTTTGTGAGCACAGTTGTGCATATATTTTAAGGTGAAAATGACGCATTCCATTCCATGAGGCGACAGACGTGTTGAATGGAACGCTGTAGCTTTCATAGAAATTTATTGTTCCACTTCACTGATTTATAAATTCTTTTTATGTTTATATAATATCTAAGTAGATTCTTTGTCATTTAATTGGAAAT
>JXSR01S043458.1:31237-42165 GCA_000969725.1 Ophiothrix spiculata | reverse complement strand
AAAACACTCTGATTACCAAAATGTCATTCAGACGTATTCGCTATTGTATTGTTTATGTTGTATTATGTTTCTATATAAATTATGTAGAGAGCTTTTACAGAAACTTAATCTTCCAGAAACCCAATTAGCATTATCAGATGTTCTCGCAAGAAATGTAGCAATATAGACGAGGATTCCATGATATTAAAACTAGTAATGCTTTCCCATTTACCATGATTTAAATCGTGCTTTTATGTGTTTTCGAAAAGGTAATTACCTTTCAATTTCTTGACTAATTGTCGCGCTATAGCTTAAGACTTAACTGAACGACAAATGACTATTTTAAAGAGTTATTAAAAAATTAAACGACAGGGCATCAATATATTTTGTTTTTTAAATGATTGACAAACAATAATAATAACTCTAGTAATATTTTGCCAATAAAGTAAATGCTATGTTTTGAAAATTCAAGTTCAACTTGGCTTACTGTAATTATTATCATATTGGCTTAATTTAATACCTGTTAAGGGAAATTATTGCATGTATAAACTACACGCTTGGTGCACCAATTTAAATTATACACTGAAAATTCCGTCTTGTTTTACAAATCCCTCCTGATAAAAGTGAAGATGACAGTTGTGTTCTTAATGTTAATCATTGGTAATGAGGAGATATTTAATGAGCAAGAAGTTATGACGCACGGCAGATTAAGAGCTGTTATGTATGTTGTCTCAGCTATAGATTCGTGAGCACATTAAACAATCTGATTAAAACAAATCCTTGCCACTGAAACATCTATTGTCTGTACACAGAGTCTTAGCTATATGTCTTGGCAACAGACATGTCTTCTACAATAGATAACAAAGAAATAACACACATTTGAAGACATGTCTCCTAACTGGAAGGTGTCTTGCATAGAGGCATTGGCATATTTCTTGAAAAAAGTCACGTAATGATAATACTCGAGATTGTCACATTCAAATATTTTTCTGTAAAGCATTGGGTTTCGAGATTCATATAACACTCACATAGGTCTACCGTAATGCAAATAATATACTTGAAGTGCATTTGTTAAAAGTGAAATAAATACTAAGTTCAAAAGTAGTACATTTAAGTACTTTTTCAAATTGAAAAACTCTAAGTTCAAAAATAGTACATTGTAGTACACAGTTTAAAGTCGAGTACAAATTTAGTACATTTGTAGTACACATTTACAGAGATCATTAAAAAGTACTTTTCGATTACATCAAAATTGTACTAGAAAGGCTGCTAAAAAGTACTTTTTCTGATATAAGTACAGTTTTAGTAGAATAATAGTACATTTCGAATACACCTTCAACTGGGTTATTTGGTGGAATATGAAATTCAATTCTTACATACTTTCTGAATATCGATAAAGTATATAGCGGGGGAAGGGGGAGGGCTAAGAGAAATTTACTAAAATATCGCAAGGTTTATTTTGTGACACACGATCATAAAATTAGCAGAAATACTTGCTGTCTGTATGTATCAGTGGCGTGATAATACACACCAACTCTGAAGATGCAGCCAGTAGTTAATCGCAAAAACAGTTGACGATGTCAACGATGATCTCTATCCATCATTTATTCATTGCCTAATTACAATAGGAAACACCCGTGACAGTGAAAAAACATATAACCGTGTAACTACTAAATCCAGCCTAAGAGATGAGTGAACACAATATTCAAGACTCGTCGCTCTCACTGACTCGAGTCAAGACTTGACATTTTAATGAAATGCAGCAAATAGGAGCCGTCCCGTTTGTGTCACTTTAGAGCACACACTGCATGGAGTGTGTTACGCAATTTAGCTTAACTAGGATGCTGCAATGGAATTATGTTGAAGCCTCTCTCTCTCTCTCTCTCTCTAAGGTAAGCTTACATATTCCAATCTAAGATATCATCGATGAACAACTTACAAGTCGATATTGGAGACATGTGTTTATATGATATATGTGATAGCTCACCCCGAAATGGGGGACTTTGCAGATGAGATCAATATTGATTTTACCATTTCATCTGTTATAGTATTTTCGAAGCTTTAAAATGACACCTTTCTTGTTGAAATTGATCAAGGCAATCAAGTTTTACAACAGAAAATCTGCTGGAAAATCTTATTATTTTCTGTATTTTTTGCTGCCAATTTTTACCAGTTTCTCGAAAAGTGTTCTGTTGCAAAGTCCCTCTTTTCGGGGTTAGTCATCACATATGAAAGATCTGTAAGCTTGCATGTTCCAAACATACAAAATAGATAGGCCTGTAAAATAAACTTCTAAGTTCAATGTAGAAATGGAATTGTATTTTTGAAGGCTTGCATTTCCAATCATACATCTGTCGCGGCACACCGGAAGGTACATCGCTGCGTCAAAGCCAATTTGAGATATGACCATTCGGTCAGATGTCATTGTTGATGAAAAGAACATGATGATGTAATAGCGTAACTCATATGGCAATGATATTGCAGTCCACCTATAATGAAATGAAATTAACGTCATTAATGTCACCCAGATAACATGATTGCACTGGGTATTCAGTATAAGGTAAGGTATTAATCAATGGAATAAGACACTGCAAACACTAAATTACTCTACTGTATGTCATTAACGAAAATTGAAGAGAGATACGGTACATGTATAAACGAAAAATAGGTATGTAGATAAATGAAACTAGTGAAGTTCAAAGAACCTGTAGACCCTATATATACACATTTTTTTACTGTCGATTGCTGATTTGGCCATTTCAAGTGACGTTAAATGTAATTGGATTTTTAATTTTGACTTTTTACATGTTTAAGACAAGCCCGCATTGAGAATAATAGATTATTATTGTTTTATGAAAGGAGGTGAGTATTTATCATTCGATTCCCAATTTTCCGAAACCAAATTAGAGATTTTGGTACCACGAGAAAGCCTATATTTTTCTCATGACCCCTGCAAATTTTCATGCCCATATTATGTTTCGTTGAAGAGATATGGTAGAAATGGTGGTAAATTACTGTAAGAATTTGTTAATAAAAATGAATATCATATACTAGTACTTTTCTATGGGTCATTCTCAGACACATTTTTGCCAGTAGCATCGATTTAGCTTCATGATATGCACACTAAACTTCACTTTTACTACCTCTATTTGATGACTTTTCATTAAATTGTGAAAAAAGTATATATTAAATTTCTCATTAGACCTTTAAGCTGCGACATTACTACCCAAAACGTGATAGAATTAAACCGTCCTATAATAGCTCTTCCTATGACAGCATACCCTATCCACTCGTCCAATTCAACTATTTTCCGACTGACAAACCTTTAATTTTTTAAATACTCCAACTTTCAATAGTTTGACAAATCACCCTACTCAATGATTAAGCATTATAAAAGTATTTTGACATCATTTTTGGCACACTAGTATGAACTAACCCAGCGCTACAGTGACATACATTCAGAAAATACATAGTTGAATTGGACGAGTGAATAGGGTATATGATTTATAGTACCTCAGGTATTCACTCCATAGTCAATTCTAGAAATTACATAGCTTCTTTTATAAGCTATGTAATATATCATCATCATGATCATCATCATCCGTCGACTTCCATCGAGATACATGGCACACATCTTTGCCAATTATCTTACACATTGCACTTTCAAGTTCATTGAAGTTCAAGCCAGTATCTCTCTATATATATGGGAGTCTCCAAAGAAGAAGGTCCGATAGGATTTGGTCCTTGGTTCGAAAGCAGTGACCAGCAAACTGGACTCTCTTCTGTGCCACGGTTGTAGACATGGGGTATATGTGTACCGCCGCGGCAAAAGGGTCCAGTTGTCGACCCCTACATGTTGCTCATTGTAGCATATCTGATGTATACAAATACCATACATTAGATATGCTACAAGGAGCAACATGTACGAGCCGACAACTGGACCCTTTTGCCGCGGCGGTACACATATATATCAACATAAATCTGATGCTTAGTTGGATGTTGTTTCCAGGACATATTTTTGACACGCATTGTAGGTACCATCTAAGCCAGTGGTGGGCAACCTTTTTACTATCGCGGGCCAAAAAAGAGTTCTGACATTTTTCGCGGCCACATCCAAAGTACTAAAAGAGTTTATTGGATCTATGTTTCTACTATCATGACCCCCTTTGTGACGTTAATAAACCCTTTAGTTGCCTTTACGCGTTTTAAAAGGTGCATCAATCGGAATTTGCACAAAAAATAGTCTCCCGTTTTTTCTGCAAAATTTAATTTGAATGTCCCTATGTTTGATCTCCAGAAGGCAAACTCGTACGTCATTTTCAAATTCAAATTTTCCTGGAGTAGTATCAATTTTCCCTACCTATAGACACTTCTGGTGCAAGTTAGCAATTAGCAAAACATATTATGAAACACCTCAAGGAAGACCTGGGACATTCTCTTTGCTCAGTATGTGAAACTCACAGCTATATAAATGTATTTTTGTCATATGTTAAAGTATTTGCAAATAATTCACCAAAACATCAACCAACAAAAATTTCGCTTCTGTTGGTGTACTCCAATTATTACTTATCACTTTGTCACTTGATTGCGAAAACCCTCAAATTTTCTGTCCCATTTACGAATGGCTGTTGAAATGGTTTATTAACGTGACGATCACCTGAAGAACAATTTCAAGAGCCAGTGAAGGACACCTGAAGAACCATTTCAATAGCTGCAAACCACATTTATGAAAAACTGAAACTGTTTTGCAGATACGACGACTTTCTTGCACTCGCAAAACGAAATCCGAAACACGACAGGTTTTTTTAAAGATATTACAACAGATTTTATGACGCAAATTATAGTAATGTATTATATACATCACCTGGGCAAAAATGCCAGTTGAAATTATTTACCAGCATATATATATTTTTTTATCATCATGCATACTATTCTGCATAATTTATTATCTTTTATTTTAACGTAGAAAATAACCTCGTCGTTGTTTTTAGGGAATGTATATAATATTCCCTCCTCCAAAGGGGAAAACCCCGTGAGTACACGATTCCTCATTGTGTCTTGCTTGTGCGAGAAACATAGATCCAATAAACTCTTTTAGTACTTTGGATGTGGCCGCGAAAAATGTCAGAACTCTTTTTTGGCCCGCGGTAGTAAAAAGGTTGCCCACCACTGGCTTAGATGGTACCTACAATGCGTGTCAAAAATATGTCCTGCAAAACAGTTTCACTTTTTCATAAATGTGGTTTGCAGCTATTGAAATGGTTCTTGAGGTGTCCTTCACTGGCTCATGAAATTGTTCTTCAGGTGATCGTCACGTTAATAACCATTTCAACAGTCATTCATAAATGGGAGAGAAAAAGGGTTTTCGCAAACAAGTGACAAAGTGATAAATAATAATTGGAGTACACCAACAGTAGCGAAATTTTTGTTGGCTGATGTTTTGGTGAATTATTTGCAAATACTTTAACAATTTTATGACCAAAATACATTTATATAGCTGTGAGTAAGGAAATTCGTTTCCCATACTGAGCAAAAAGAATGTCCAAGGTCTTCCTTGAGGTTTTTCAGAATATGTTTTTGCTAATTGCTAACTTGCACGAGAAGTGTCTATAGGTATAGAGAAAATTGATACTACTCCAGGAAAATTTGAATTTGAAAATGACGTACTAGTTTGCCTTCTGGAGATCAAACATAGGGACATTCAAAGTAAAATTTTGCAGAAAAACGGGAGACTATTTTTGGTGCAAATTTCGATTGATGGACCTTTTAAAATGCGTAAAGGCAGCTAAAGGGTTTATTAACGTCAAAAAGGGGGTCATGATAGTATATAAAAACATAGATCCAATAAACGTTTTTAGTACTTTGGATGCGGCCCGCGAAAAATGGCAGAACTCTTCTTTGGCCGCGGTAGCAAAAGGTTGCCCACCACTGGGCTAGGTGCATGGCTCCAACTTTCAGAAAATGCTTATTTTGTCATTTCCTTTGATATTAAAAGCTTAAAGTTCAAAAGTTTTACCTTATAGGTGATAAATGGCCATTAAAAATAAAAGTGCCCTCATGACAACATTTTTATAAAAACCTCATTTCCGGAGTAACGACAACTCCAATTTCAATTTGAACAGTGGGAATGGATTTCCTGAACCCAATTCCATAATCTAAGATACAAAGCCTTTAACATGTCTAAAATTTACCCAAAACCCAAATTTTGACAATTTCTTGACCCCCGTATTTTGACTGGCATTCCGACATTTTACAACCAATTTGTTTAACAGAGGTGTCAAAATGCTCAGTAAACCATGCTGCTTATAATAAAACCTGTAGGTGTTGCATTTGAAACATCACCTATTTTTGACCCTGTATAGCCCACCACTATTCACATATGAAGTTATTCTTTTTTCATCGTGACCGTTCCTTTCGTTGAAAACATCTTTAAACTGAACCATTTGAAGGCCCTTCCACACGTGTACTGGCCAACAATGTTGATACCATTGTCAAATGCAAATGAGGAGCTTTGATTTGTTATACTTTGGTTAAGGGTACGAGGAATCCACATGCCCAGGAAAATGTGAATCCTAACTATTTTTCAATCATGAAAAGATGAATAGTTTCCACTGCCTTTGCGGGGACTCGAACCATGGATTATGGCGGGGGTTAGTCATGCATTACGAAGCGAGAGATCTACCGCTGAGCTATCAAGGCAGCGTTGAGATGATGAACTAAAATCGAAAAATCTTACATAAAAATTGCAATTTTTGCCTAATTGGAATGCTCAATTTGTAAGTAAATTATGCGAATGCGTATAGCAGACAAAATGTAGATAATGTAGATACTAAAATCAGGCTATTCACAGCTCAAACAGGGAGAACTCAGAGTCATAATTCACGCCCGATTTTTCGGGCAAAACAACGCGGGTTTGTTACATTATCATTCAAAATCAACACAACACATTTATAAAATATTATTTGTAATTTAATAAAAAGTATCAAGCCTACAATCTGTCAAAATTTGAAAACAGGCGAATCGTTCGAACATCATAAAATTTTAAGGTTTCGGCGAAAAAGGTGTACATTTTTCGAAGTAGTTTATTGACGTAATTTTGACCTTGATAATGGACGTGAAATCACTATTAAAGTCTCTTGTATAAACTAGAGACTCTATTACATATGTACGCCAAAAATTGTATTATTCTGATTTGTGTAAGTAGGTAAAAAGTTGCACTAAAGATGCCGTTGGCAAAAATGGCACCCATTTAGGGACTGTAGCCTTAAATTTTCCTTATCTAATTCATTATATCACGATATAACGACGTTTTTAACTTATGCGTACTCGGTCAGGTGTCATTGTTGATGAAAAGAACGTCATGATGTAATAGCATAACTCATATGGCAATGATATTGCAGTCAACCTATCATGAAATGAAATTAACTTCATTAATGTCACCCAGATAACATGATTGCACTGAGTATTCAGTATAAGGTGAGGTATTAATCAATGGAATCAGACACTGCAAACACTAGATTACTCTATGTCATTAACGAAAATATATACTGGGCTACTGGGTGTATCAAAATTCTTTGTACCCAGAGGAATTTTATTTTCAAAACAATTTTAAAAATAGAAAGAGTTTAATAATTTGAAAATTTTGGTTATAAGTGAGTAGCAGAATATCGCAGCTTTATAATCTGAAAGTTTCAAGGCAATTGAACACTGTTTCCAAGAGTTATAGTCATATATTGGATGATTACAGATTAACACACATATCATACACACTCACTTTTGTCTACCAATGCTATTTCCTGTCACATGGTGTCCAAAAAGGGTGGTTAATGTTCCCGTATATCTTCGATATTGACAACCATAAAGTGGACTTATTTAGTACCATAGTATAGCTAAGAGTCTATTCTAACCATTCATGACAAAATAATAACAATTGATTGAGATGTTACGTATTTATGACATCATAAATCTGAAAATTGCAATTTTTCGAAAAAAAAATGTGAACAATCAATATTTTGCTATAAAACCGCTAAATATCAGAGTTTCATAGGTCTTTTTGCTTTTACAGAATTACGATGACACTTTTAACATTTCTTGTAAGTTTCAGCTCAAGTGCATTTTTACAGTTTTTCAAAATGACAAATTGAAAATATCCGTAGTGACAACCACAAACCTGCCCCACACCTGAACTTTGAAAGCTTATCTTACTCCCATTTGTTGAAGAATCCTCCGATTTTTTTTCACCAGAATGACTGCAATGGATTAATTTATAATTGCTAAAATGTCCAGGGTCAGCTGTTTTTGTATTTTTATGCAGCAGAAAAATAACCCAAAGGTATGCTGTATCCGTCAGGAGGGTTCAATTAATTCAATGCTCAAACACACGCATTTCGACAAAAACACTGTCTTTCTTTAAAAGCTTGTAACTTTTGAATGCAACATGCTATTGCCATGAAATAAAATTCTGAGACAAGTTAAAACTTCATAAAAATGTGATATTTACGTATATTTATCAAAATTTATTCTCATCATCATGAAAATATTCCGAAAAGTATACAAGATCAGGGTACAAATAATTTTGATACACCTTGTATAAGAGAGATACGGTACATGTAAATACGAAAAATAGGCATGTAGATAAATGAAACTAGTAAAGTTCAAAAAACCTGTACACCCGATATATACACATTTTTTTTAACTGTCGATTGCTGATTTGGCCATTTCAAGTGACGTTAAATGTAATTGGATTTTTAATTTTGACTTTTTACATGTTTAAGACAAGCCCGCATTGAGAATAATAGATTAGTAAATCGAAATATCGAGGTAAATCTCATTTCTATTGTGTTGAATGACTGTTTATTTATCATGCATGGCTCGTAACATGAGTTATTGTAACTCTACCTAGTCACCTGCTAATTAAAAATGTCTTTCCAATCCCAATTTTCCGAAACCAAATTAGAGATTTTGGTACCACGAGAAAGCCTATATATTTTTCTCATGACTCCCTCAGTCTCCCTGTAAATTTTCTTGCCCATATTATTATGTTTCGTTGACGAGATATGGTAGAAATGGTGGTAAATTATTGTAAGATTGTGTTAATAAAAATGAATATCATATACTAGTACTTTTCTATGGGTCATTCTCAGACACATTTTTGCCAGTAGCATCGATTTGGCTCATGATATGCGCATAAAACTTCACATTCACTATCTCTAGGTGATGACTTTTCATTTAATTGTGAAAAAAGTACATTTTAATTTTCACATCAGATCGGAATACCCACCTTTAAGCTGTGACACCACTACCTCGAACGTGATATAATTAAACCGTCCTATAAAAGCTCTTCCTATGACAGCGTATATGATTTATAGTACCTCAGGTTTTCACATCATAGTCAATTCTAGAAATTACATAGCTTCTTTTATAAGCTATGTAATATATCATCATCATCATCATCATCATTCGACTTCCGTCAAGATACATGGCACACATCTTTGCCAACTATCTTTATTACATATCCCTGGAGAAAATCGAGTACAATTCTAGTACAAATCGAGTACAATTCTAGAAAAAGATTGGAATGAGCACATTTGGAACACTATTCTGGTACAGTTTAAGTACAATTCCAGTACAAAAAATTTGTACTAAAATTGTACTTACATTGTACACGAATGATGTTCCTAATGTGCACATTCTAATCTTGTACTAGAATTTTACTCGATTTTTACCATGGATTGCACTTCCAAGTTCATTGAAGTTCAAGCCAGTTTCTCTACATATGGTATCAGGGTACGTTAATAATAATAATAATAATAATGTGAGATTTTTGAGCGCTCATAACAAAGAAGCCGATGAGCGCTGTACATACTTGTTAACGAAAACTAGGAAATATACAATTTTTACAAATACAAATTGTAACAAACAGAATCACATTCATAGGAGAAAAATTTGGAAAGTTATAGGTAATTTCTCATGCAGTCACTGAAAATAGTCTTGAGAGTACGCTTGAACTGACTAGTAGTCATTATTGGAGCAGAGTTCCTGATTATTGAAGGCAGATTGTTCCAGAGTTTTGGTCCAGAAACAGCGAATGATCTTTGTCCATAGAAATTTGTTCTTGGACGCTGCGTAGGAAATCGGAAAGAGACTTGAGATGAGGATCTGAGAGTACGAGCTGGTGTATAGCGGCTGAGAAAATTAGCAAGATATGCAGGAGAGTGATCGTGGAAAGTCTTAAACACCAAAAGGAGGATCTTATATTCAATGCGCTTAGATATAGGCAGCCAATGGAGATATTGTAACACTGGAGTGATGTGATCTCTGCATTTAGTCAGCGTGACAAGACGGGCTGAAGCGTTCTGTAGTCTTTGGAGTTTTTGAAGATCGTTGTAAGGAAGGCCCACAAGGAGAGAATTACAGCAGTCAAGACGTGAGGTAATGAAAGCGTGTACTAGACGCTCAGTGGTAGCATTGTCAAGGTATTTTCTAATTTTGCCAAGCTTATAGATAAAAGCCCAGCCACTGCGACAAACGTTGCTTATGTGAGTCTTTAGCAAGAGATGACTATCCAAAGTGACACCGAGATTGCGGGCTTCAGGGCTTGGATTGATATTTGTATCACCAAGCTTTAAAGGTGGAAGTTGTTCACAGTCAACAAAACGAGAATGGAAATGTAATATCTCAGTCTTATTGTCATTGAGTTGGAGTTTGTTGTTCAAAGCCCAAGCTTTAATATCACGAATGCCACCTTCCAAGCGTCCGATCACAGAGTCTCTTTCAGAGGGGTTGAAGATAGCATACACTTGGGTGTCATCAGCATATTCTACATGTTGCAACTTATGACGCGAAATAATATCACTTATTGGAGCAGTATACAGTGTAAATAAAGGTGCACCACATACAGATCCTTGAGGAACGCCCCAGACGATCTTATGAGGGTCTGATTCAATGTC